>JAUKNK010000038.1:1332500-1450000 GCA_030765055.1 Mantis religiosa | reverse complement strand
TGGGTTGGTCGGCGAAGGACAGATGATATTTTGGATCAGTGTCTAGCTCCGGAGATATTTTTGAAGTGACGAACTGGATGTTGATGATGGCGGCGTTTTGAATGTTGAGCTGGACGGTGACAATTTTGCAGGCTCCAAATCGATCGACATTGGTGGAAATTAACTGGAAAGGCATGACGGTGTTGCCAAGGTCGTCCACTTGTTCAAAGATGGAGAACTTGATGCAGGCCATGAGGTTATGCCCCAGAATAAAGAAAGGAGACGATATAGAATCAAAATGGCGAGAGAGAGAGAGAGAGAGAGAGAGAGAGAGAGAGAGAGAGAGAGAGAGAGACAAGCTGAATATTTAAATGAACTTACCGATATCGAAGAAATCCGTGGAGCACGTCCATGCGTGACTGGAATTTCGCTGAAGGTGAGAATATGCTTCTTGTATTCGTTTGTGTTTGGAATGTGCTCGATTCCTTTGTAGATGATGAGGAAAGGAGATGCGTTGAGTTGGGCTATGGTGTCGTCGGTTAGGTCGCCGTAGGCCGAAGGCAGGAAGACCTCTCTGCCGTCCTGAAGTTTGAGCACTGTTTTCCAGCCAAACTGAGTGCTTATAGTCCAGGCGCCGACGACGGTGTAAGGAATGTTGCGATGAAGGTCCTTAACGCCAATGATGTGAGGAGTCTGTCCACTGTTGGAGAGATCCCGGAGCACACTGCACATCATCTTGACTCTTCGATGGTAGGAGACGAAGTGATGAGGAGGAAGGGGTTTTTCCGGTAGAAGGAGAAGGTTTGAAATTGCGCACTGGGTTGAACAGGATGACGTAGATAATGACGTAGAAGGTCAGCTTCAACCTGGTAGCAGACATCTAGCGGTAGAGGTATGAGGCCGGAGAAATCGAAGCAAAAAGGTCTCATGATTGATATTCGTCGTATTTGGCGTAATCCTGATGAATGTGGACAATTGCAGTCCATTCCTTTTCGTTTATGGAAAATCCAGCAGGCTGGAACACTATAGAAGGTTTTCCAAATGGCCGCTTGAAGTAAACGGTAATGGATTCGTTGATGATGTGCTTTGAATTTGGAAGTTTTGACTTGAAATGGGATTCAATTTTTGGACCCAGTTCTTGGACGAAACGAATCCACTGCTCGGGAGAGAAGGCCACAGTTGCGGGTTTGATGCACCTAGAGATGGTAACTTCCTTAGGGGTTATGGAGATGCACTTAGAACGAGACTCGTTGAGGAAGTGAACGGGAGCCCTGCAACAAGTAAAAAGGATAATAGAAAAAATGATGAACAATAGAGATAGAAGTTACATAGGTTAAAAACGGGGAGTACTTACATGTTTGAGGGTTAGACGACGACTGAGCGAGATGCGAGTGATCTACATATTTGTACGGAGGAGGAGAAAGAACAGCACCGAATGTGATGAGTTTTGGAAATGTAATTATCGTTGAAATGATAATCGGAAAGTTTGAATTTTGAAAAGGAGAAAAATGAAGGATAAAAATGGCAACATCGGTAGGTAAGGAATGCTATTACGTAATGGCCGCACGTAGAGGAATGGTTTCCTTGCAAGCGCCGGGTATTTTGTATTCCGAATTAGGACAGTAATAGCAATTGAGAAAATGAAGAATGGAAGGAAGAAGAGGAGGTAAAGCGTAACTGTCGAAATATTCCCCGTAACCATTCTTTGAAAGGAAGATGCAGACCCAATGTTTTCCTGGTTTAGAGCTTGGATCGGTGTTAATGACTAAAGCGATGGGAGGGGGAGGAAGAAGCAAGGGGTTAGGAATTTTGTCGGAAGGGAAAACGCCAATGAAAGGTTTGAATTTTCGCAAGCAGGAGTAAATTTGATGGTTGTTCATGTTACGAGAATGGATCGATTGAAATCAATTTGAACGGATCTGTAAATTTCTGATATGACGTGAAGACAGACGGGTTCGGCTAAAGGTCGAAGAAATTCTAGATTTATACCTACGTTACCGTGATGAAGACCGGAAATGTAATTTAGATCAGCGGACATGTCAGCCGTGAGATCAAATGAGAAGATGGTGAATCCGTTGGGGTATTCGGACCTAGATATGTTTATGCCTTTGTTATTGAAAACCTTGGCTAGAGCAAGAAGGAGAGTTTGATAACCTTGAAGAAAGAAATTTTTGTCAAAGTTGAGAACGACGGCAGAAGACGGAACGGGGCGGTTGTTGACCCTGAGTTGCAAATTTGAGAGGTTGAAGTGTTGAAAGTTGAAAGGATTCTTGGTGATATCCCCAGAGTGGGCCTTATCGGTTGTCATGGCCAAAGTGATGCGCCTGGATACCTTTCCAGCGAGAACGTTAGGGAAAGAGGCAGAGGTAATTCTGGAAGCTAAGCTGAGAGTTTGATAATCAACGTCCTTGAAAGGCATGATGACGTTTGCTTTGGCGAGCGCTCCCTGATGTGCCGTCTTAATGGATGGAGTGAGGCGAGCTCGTTTAAGATAAAGATGAGCGCCAAGAATTTTTGTGAACCCCCTAAACGATGGATTTGCGGCAATGAGATGAAATTGAGGAGGAGAAGGGGTGAGAGTGATAGAGAGGTCAACGTTATTGAGCAGAAGTAAATCTTGATTAAAGAAACCGTGTGATAGACACCCCATTAGTTGAAAGGAATTGCTTTGCTTGGTGTATTGAAAACGCTGTTTAAGACCTAAATTATTGTCAAAATCGTCAAACTTTCCAGCGGTTTCTTTGAACCATATGGACATTTGCAATCGGTTATTCATGACGTCAGAGGAATAGTTGAGAAGAGTTTCAAGATAGGTTCTGTAAGGGTAACCTTGCTGAGGCAAGGCAATATTTACGTTATTTAGAGATACGTTAACCTGACTAAAGAGAGCATTGAGATGATTGTTAACGAGAGTGACTTTTTCGTCGGCAGCAAGCTGAGAGTGATCTTCATTTAAAATTTGAAGAAAAGCTCGATAACGACGTAAGATAGGTCCAGGTAATCTTCGGCATTTGAAGAATAGTGAAATGTAATGGGAGAATCCTTAGAGATGGCATTTTGTGGATTAATTTGAAGAATTTGAGATTCTTCGATATTGGTTTGAACGGGAGGTTCTTTAAAGAAGTCTAATTCAGAGTTCATGAAAACAGTGCTGCTCAGGATGAAAATATGTCCTTCCGTTGAACGCCTCTGGCTTTAGACTGTTTCTTCTTGCCTTTGGGTTTTCTTTTTATCTTGTTGAATTTTGGTTTCATTTTTTTTTTTTTTTTTTTTTTTTTTTTTTTTGCTTTCTACCCGACCCCATCATAGAATCGATTTTACTTTCGGCTTTGCGCTTTAAATTGGATCCAGCTTCCCTCAGACTGGTTTGGAACGCTTCTTTAGGAGTTGCAGCAGATGTGGCAATATCGGCAAGAACGTTGGAACCCATTTTTAGAGCTTCTTTTCCTACCACTTTTGCACCGCTCTTGACGAGGGGGAACAGGGTTCTAAACAAGCCTCCAAGAGCACTGAATAGACCGCTACCCTTTTGAAATTGAGATCCTCTGTAAAGGTTGAAATTGCGATCTCCGTGGCTAGCCTGATTGTGGTAGTAGCGAAGGAAAATTGAATCGTTTGAGTTCATGGTTTGGGTCTGAAGGATAGAACTAATGCAGAAGAAAAACCGTCGGCGAATGGAATCAGATTGCCAAAACCGTCCCTTAAATCTATGGAAATGACGTTAAAATTCTGGCGAAGTAAAGGAACCCAATTTTGTGGAAAGAAAGATTGTTCCATCGACAGACGTGTAGAGGTCTCGGGTTCGACTTCGATGACGGAACTCTCTATCACTTGAACGAACGAGTTTCCAACGAGCTGGGGAACAACGATATTGCAGTAGATGAAAACATCGTAAGGAAAACCTATGTAGGAATCTATCAAGTAGGTGGACTTGGGAGAGCGCACGACATCCGTATTAGGTAAATATCCTAGCATTCTGCAAAGCATCGGCGATGGAACCATGGAAGTTACTACTCGTTTCTGAACATTAGCAGGGGAAATGGAATTGGGTCCAGCTTCTTCATTCGTTCTTTTCTTTTTCTTTTTGGCTGGTTCATCGCTCATGACACCTTCATCGTTCATCGGGGGCAGCGAATGAAAGTTTGGAAGTGGTTCGGTTGGCGTAGAGGAGGAAGGAAGCAATCTATGAGGGGTAACGATTTCTTGAGGAAGAACGTTTGAGGCTTCCCCCTTCTCGGCGGCTTCCCCCTTTTCGGCGGCTTCCCCCTTCTCGGCGGCTTTCCCCTTTTCGGCGGCTTCCCCCTTTTCGGCGGCTTCCTTCTTTTGTGCGACGGCGGCTCTGTTGACGGTTGTTTTTCCTTCTTTGTCAAAAAAGAATTGTTGGACATTAATTTGGTTTCGAATGCTCCTGTTGATGAGAGTTAAAAGCTGCGCGCTGTCCTTTTCAATAACGTTTGGAAGTTTTACGGTAAAAGGGGTATACGCGGCATCGAAACCGTCGGAATACGTGGACTTGAGAGTGCCACTGAGAGTGGAGCTGGAACTTAAGTTATAAAACCGGAGGGGTATCTCAATTTGGTAAGCGCCACCTCCCACTCACCCTCCAGTACCAATCTTTCGGGTTAGCAATTGGAGAAGCGCGAAGTAGTGTTATTCGAAAAGCGGCCCATGGAGGCATTGCTAGCAAGCGCAATTGAGAAGGAGGTTCTACGAATCATATCAGCGATATATCGGTAGCTTTTACCCACGAGTTGAATTTTTCAGGATAACCTTTCCATTTGACAAAAACCTCCTTTCTGCCACCTCGACCCCTAGATCCAAGAATTTTATCTACCTTGTAAGAAAGGGGAAGCCTAACGCGTTGAAGTTCTTGGACGTAAAAGAATCCCTCTATGGGTTCTCCAGCCAAATCGCGAATTTTGTAAACGGTGGGCGAACTTTGAATAACCTTGAAAACTTGAAAAACTTCATCGGTCCAATTTTGTTCGTACCCCTTGTCGAAAGTCATTTTCTCTTTTGATATCCGAACGTGATCTCCCACCCTAAATTTATGAGTAGATTTGGACAGAGGTTTATAAAGGTTATAATACACCTGAAGAATGTTATCTTCTGAAACGTCTTTTGGAGCCATTTTAATGGAGCGATGATATGAACTGTTGTATGGCTGCAAGAGCTTTTGTAAAACGTCCACATACTTATACGTGTTTCTGTGAGTGAAATATCGCCACATTTTGGCTTTTAAGGTTCTGTTGAATCGTTCCACTACGGCAGCTTTAACTTTATTGTTGGTAGTGAAATGGGCAACATTGTGCTTTTTGAGAAATTGCTGAAAAGTTCGCCTTTTAAATTCCGTTCCCTTATCCGTTCGCAATACTTTGGGAATTCTTTCGGTTTTGAGAAAAAATGTCCCGAAAAGTTTTTACTAGTTCCTCATCCGTTTTAGTTACTAAGGGTGGGGCCCAAGGATATATTGAGAAAACGTCTATGACAGTTAAAATATACTTATATGGTGCGTTGTGAGCCTTTATGGAATCTAAGACGTTTAGATCGGCCTCCCAAAGGTCATCTATATTTGAGACGTTATAATTTTTGGTCGGATAACGCTTTCTGGCAGGTTTATGAAGTGTATAACTCTCCTTGGTTTAAAGAAAATTTTCGATTTTAGATTTGGAAAGACCGGTAGCTTTGCGCAGTTTGTCGGCTGTGCCCAAACCCGCATAGTGGTCAATTTGGTTGTAGATGCGTTCTAGGGTAGCGTCTCCCATTGGAGGTCTGCACGAGGCCGTAAACCGTAACGACTGGAAATGTGGGTTATGGTGCGGGCCTTTTTAATTTTTTTCTCTTTGGAGGTCCCCGGTTCGATTTTTGTTAACTGCTGAGGCTCTTCGTTCTTTAAGGGAAGCGCTTCTTCCTCTTCCTCGATCTCGGGACGTCTCAATTTAGAAACCATATCGTAATAATAAGCAAGTTTATATTTGACAATGTTCCATTTGTCTTCAGGAGCCATTTTAACTTCCATTATGTGGGAGATATCGTTAAAAATATTTGAAATGGCCTTATCGATGACATGAAGACGCTTAGCGCTCTTCGGTTCGGACCGAAGCATTACAATTTCCTTAGCATGCTTCATGTTTCAAGTAAATTTAGAAACCAAAGCACTCGCTATCGAACCCAGCACTGCAAGAAGAAAAGCGGGTAAAAATCCACCTTTTTGCACGAGAATATTTCGTTTCTTCTGCAACGAAACCTTCTTATTAACTAATCGTCTCCAGCTTGTTTTGTGCCTTTTTAAACTGGTTTTACAAGAGGGAGATATGCGAACATTTCCCTTACATACGTTGTGAATGCATTCCAAAATGGCCTTAATGGTTTCAGGTTTAGCGTGCTTTAGAAGCTTTTTTCTAAGCTTGAGTTTCGCCTTGCGCAAAGCCACCAGATTTTCACACTCGTTCGCAATGAGAGGAGAAGTGAGCTTGCGTATCTTAGCCTTCATAATGGACAGAAAAAATTCTCATAAAGGGTATTTATACCGAAACGAAGAAAGAAGGCGATTCCTCGGGAAGAATGCCAGTTCGATATCGATATTTATCTGGAGTGTATTGAGAGCAGTCTAGAATCAGATATCCGTGAGGTTTATCCGTTGCTTTTTGGAAAGCCTCCAATAAAAACTTTGAATTTCGAGGTTCCATTTGCTGAAACAATCGTTCAATTTGCATTTTATCTCTGTTGTTCTTAAATACTACGATATAATTGGCATTAAGGGAAATGGTGCGAAAGTGTTTTCCTTGAGGAAATATATTCTGAAGGATGTAAATGATGCCAAAATTGCGGTGGTGAGGATGTTTAGTGAAAAAATTTGACACTTCGGGATTGTCGGCCTCTAGCATTAAGTCATCTACCACTATAAGGTCGTGCGGTTTTATGCAATCTAGGGGTGGAATATACATTAAACGTGCAGTGATTGAAAGTGTTTCCTAGGTTTGGAGGATATTCGGGAGGGTGACACCAAACGACTCTCCCTATGGGTTTGTCATACATTTGTTCGGAATTGGCAATTAAGCGTTTTACAAAGGTGGACTTATCCGATCGGGACGGTCCAGCAACCTGCATGGTACTTGGAAAGGTAAATTTGGGAATATACGTGTTACCCTCTGCCTTCCCCGAATCTCCCTCCTTCACTTGTCCTGGGTTCACGCGCTTAAATTTTTTCCCCGAATCTAAAATGGCTTCACCATCGTTCATCTCCACGTCATGTCCTGGGTTCACGCGCTTAAATTTTTTCCCCGAATCTAAAATGACTTCACCATCGTTCATCTCCACGTCATGTCCTGGGGTTACTCGTTTAAATTTTTTGCCCGAATCTAAAATGACTTCGCCATCGTTCATTTCCACTTCATGTGCTGGGTTCACTCGTTTAAATTTTTTCCCTGAATCTAAAATGACTTCACCATCGTTCATTTCCACTTCATGTGCTGGGTTTACGCCAGAATCTAAAATAACTTCATCGTTCCCGTTTAAAACATGTTGAGGAACGGTTTTGTAAAAGAATGTGTTTTTAACTTTAGAAATTTTGCGTACCAATCTCTTATTCTTTTTTGTAGGAGTCTTGGGTTCCAGGGCGCGCATCTTAGAATTCGAATGGTCTAATATTTGAGTTGCAGAATTCCGTTTGCGCGGGAGAAGGGCGTGCCAATTCACCGGTTTCATTCTTTCGCCAGGAATTAAAGCATGCCACGGTACATAATGTTTCTTTTTTGAGTTTCTTCTATAGGGTCTGGGTTTCTCCGTAATGGCCCACTTTACCATTGGTGAATCATCAAGAGGTTCGGTAAGGGCACGCTTTTTTGGGAGCAGGGTGTGGCAATTGACGGGTTTCATGAATGGTTCAGGAATCAGCGCATGCCACGGAACGATTGGTTTTTTTATGGATTTCTTTCTTCTCCACGTTTCTAGACGAGACAACCTCGGGGGATTCAACTGGCATTTCAACTTTTTGAAGCTTGTTGGAACATCATCTTCCTCCAAGGGACGAAATGCCTTTAGAATTTCGGGCTTAAACTTTTTGCGGCACATGAACGCATCATCTACCTCCAAAGATCTCGAGGCTTTAATTACTTCGGGCTTAATTTTCTTTTGGAAAATGGGGTCATTATCAGCTCCTTCCAACGGTCTAGAGGCTTTAATTACGTTGGGCTTAAACATTTTTTGAAATATGGGAACATCGTCTTCCTCCAAAGGACGGGATGCTTTCCGAATTTCGGGCTCGTTATAAAACATAGGAACATCATCTTCCTCTAGTGCCTCAGATATTTTGTTAAAGTCAAATTTCATTTTTTTCGGATAAAAGATGTTCTCTTCTTCCACTTCCCTCTTAGCTAACATGTCATGACTACGCTTCTTCGGTACAAATCCTTTTATACCCATAGGGGTAGGAGTCATAATTGACCTGGACGACCCGCTTGTTAACTACCATGCGAAATGGTTTAGAATAGGGTTCGGTAGTTACGCTCCATAGTTTCTTTCGAGGAATTCGCTTTCCATGTAAGGTAACGGTTTTGGAGGAATAGTTTAGAATAATATCTTGCATGACGGTGGCATTGACGGTTCTTAAATTTCCCGAATTTAAAGTAATTCCTTTAATTTTGCACACCACATGCTTTTTTTGGTTTTTAGGGCACCACACTTCATAACTGTAACTTTTGTGTCCACATGAAAAAAATCTCGTTATATATGCTCCTGGCTCAAATTTTTCAAGTTCGTCAGTCATGTCGCCCAAATACCCACCCGTTTGAGGTATCCAATCCCCAGGTGAGTAAGTAGCAATGATGGAATCAGTGTCAAAGTAACACACGCGCTGTCCCTGGAATGACGACATTTGATGTGAGGTTGATTTTTCCGTTGTTTTCGTCATACTGCCACGTCACGTACATGATGTCATCAGTTGCAGGCATGTAGGATTGAACTTCGACCGCCGAATCGTTTTAACAGTTCTAGCAAGCGGGAGGGGTCCTTAATTACTTCGCAAGTTGGGAGGTTATCTCTCTGCCCATATTTCCCCCAAAAGGAATTTAACATTAATTTGGCTAGCTCACGTTTTCCGGAATTGTGTTCAATTCTGTTTTTGTCCAGTTGAACACCTTCCCTCTTAAAAAAGTTTTCGATGTATGCATTTCTTTCTGTTTCCGTGGTTCCCGCGGAAGGCCAGCCTGTGGCTTCAATTTTGAGTTTCAAATACGTATTTACGAACTTCTCAAACAGACCTTCCTCCCCAGAATTAGGATTGTATCGAATCATTTCATACTCCCAAATTTCTTGAATGACCAATATTTGGTACCCCTTCTGCAGTGCAACCTTAATTTCGTCAAGGATCCAGGTGCCCTCCAAACATCTATCTTCGTCTGTGTGTTCGCACTCGTTTTGCCTCTCTTCCCCTGCACACGTATGACAGAGGGGGAACATAAGCTGTCCCCTAATTCTTGAGGGCAGCGCAGGGTGGTAGAGGCTTTCAGGAGGTAATATCGAACACTTTATCAAACCTCCTTTAACGTCATGAATATTTGGAAATTTGTCTACGTAAATTTTGGGATGGCCCACCGGATAAGGCTTCGTTTTATTGACGTAGGGGTACAAGCTGCATACGTCATAATAAAACATTTTTTCCTCCCCTTTAATATCACGGTACACTTTGGTACAGTTGGTTCGACCTCCAAAGAACGCTTCCCTAGGGTTTAGGGGTTCCGGAAAAACTCTGCAACAACGATTTACGTGGGCTGCCAGATCTTTATTCTCCCGAATTAACGCTTTAAATTCGCACTCCCACATTTCCGTCACAGAATATCCTGCATCTCTCACTTTCTTAGTTATTCTTTCGGTTCCCTCCAATCTAGAGGCGTGAGTTTCATTGCCCGAAGCATATATTTTGGAATGGCGGTTAGGGAAACACTTTTGGCATCCATGAAAGAAGCAACCATGGAAAAAATACACCGATCGATCCTGTCTGTATCCATCCACTTTGTGTCCCAAAATTTTAATTTCTCTGCCCCTGTAGGCATACTGAATAATAATGTAATTTTGCTGTTCCACCCACGCCAGCCATATACAAGCCATTCGAGATTGAACATCGCCTAGGCGATACCCTCCTTGAGGAATGACTGGAATTTTGTTAACAGGCATAAATCTTTTTCTGTACACGTTCATGCAGGCGTTGGCGATGGTAACACATTCTCTGAAAGGGTCGATGTTATTTTCGTTCATGAATTCTTTCCGAAATTTTGTTGCTCCCAAAAATAACAGGCGAACGTCGGACTTGCAATACTTCACCATTTCTACCTGCATATTAAATACGTATCTCTCACTCACCATTTTTAAGTGCCACTCCTCGAAAGCTTTTAGTTCGGTATCAAACATATTGTCGGGGGAAAAATATTTTTTATCCGGAATGGGTCCTATATATCTTTGATTTTCCCTAGTGTTAAACAAATATGGAAACTACCCCTTACACTCCTGAAGTTGAAAGGTTTTAGAGAACCGGGAAAGGGGCATAGGTATAAAATTTAGCGTGTCAAGAAACGTTACGTTTAAGTACCTAATTCGATATATTCTGTTTCCATTCATTATAAGTTCGGGCTCCCATTTCAAAGTGCCCAACATATGATTCAAAACAAATTGTCCATCGTATGATCGTAAATTATGAGCTAATACAACTACATCCCAGGTTTTAAATCTAGCTTGCATGGCGTCCTCTAAAATGTTTTTCACCGTATCGTTATCGTACACCCACTCCCTCATTCCGCATTGCAAACAGTAAGCAGCATTTTCGTTTATACATTTTTAACATGCCTGATACAGGACACACAAATTAGGTTCATGTAAACGCTCTTCTGGATTTTGTTCGTACACAGTTTCCTGTGTACATTCGAAGTCGATAAACATAAATATAAAGGGTTTCTTAGATAAAGACTTCTTATACGGCTGAATATAGCATAAATGATTCCCCTCTACATGATTCTTACAATTACTACAATATTTCTCTCCGCTTTGGTGCTGCGATTTTCTGTATCTTGTGCTATACAGTTTATCACAATTTAAGCAGGCTTTTTCAACTTCGTATACAGATAACTGCTTTCCATAAAAGGTCCCCTTCTTTAAGTGGTTTTCAAAGCACTGCTGTCCATTAAACTCACGGTTACAAGCAACGCAAGGCACGTGAGTTTGCATTTGAAAATGGCGGTCAAGATGGCACTTAATACATCTTTTATCGCACTTGTGTTTTTCCTTTGTTACCTTGCATGGAACATTGAAAGTATCTGCAATACCAACGACATTTAAAGGCTTTTTGCAAATGAACAATAGCATTAAAGTGACCTTCGTGTCAATACATTTATCGGTAAGCGTATTTGGTTTGTATAAAATATTTTTTCCGGTATGATCTCCAAAAACTGTGATATAATACCCGGGTAAAACGCTTTCAAAAGCTTTCACATCGCCCAAGGAGCATATTTGATCTCCCTTCCCTATAGACTGGCATAAAGCTTTTCCTCTATTAAGCTGTATATACTCACTCCTCTGAATACTGAGGTAAGCTTCATGGTGGTCTATCTTGGCTTTGCAAACTTTTATAGCTCTAGCCAAACATATTCTGTCGGCGTTTCGAATTTCTATTATTCCTTTATTCGTTCTGCATTCATCACACATTTTAAAGCACGAACCCAGGACTTCCTTCGTCCACATACAGTTTATTTTAAGAGGCCCCTTCATTAGAAATTCTTTGTTACTTTGCATAACCCGCTCAATAGAACGTAAAATAACATCCGGGTTTACTTGGTTAAACTTTCGAACGCTCATGTTAAACGGTCTAGCGGGTTGTTGCCCATCACTTATGGAAATTCCCAACCACCCCGATGAATTTTGCAGTAGGTTTTCGTTAACAAATTGTAAAAATTGCCTAAACATGTTATGAACCCAGTTCCTTGGGTCTGCCCCTTCGGGAATTGAACGCACAACTATATCGGTTTCCGAATATCCAGAGTACACTTTTTTCATCGTTCTTTCTCTATGTTCTATAATATTAAATTGAAGTTCCTCTCTTACCTCCGTAATCGCCTCCGCTCTAGGGTTAGGAAGCACATCCTCGGGAATCGGGATATCGTATTCATCCTCGAAATATTTTGATAAATCTTCTTCCTCCATTACCACCTTCAAAATGCCCGCCGTCCCTCTAAGCTTTTTATATTATACTCTCCTACTGTTTTTTTGTCTTCCCTTCTAAAACTCTTTGAACTTTCCCTCTCCTAACGCGCCGCTGCGTTCCCCTCTTGTCCTTCTAAGCGTCGTGTGCAAAGCTTGCTAGTCTCGAACGAACGGCGCAACTGAGTTCGAGGCTTTTTGCAGAAGACCGGCTGGGTTCGAGGTTTTTCACCAGCTATGTCAACGACCGAGCGCTGGTTGGAGATTTTTCACAAGCAATGCAAACGACCGCAATTTCCTGGGTTGCCTCGTTAAGATATGTATATAAACCTAGGTTTTTGGCGGAAGTTCATCTCATTTACAGTTGCTACACGAACCTTTGCTGGTGAGTATCACAATTTGGACTTAAACTTATTTGCTGTTCTCTCTTCTTGGACTTAAACATTTTTGCTCCATTTGCATTTGAACTTAGAATTATTTTTGTGCTTGTTTTCAAGAACTTAGAATAATTTCATATTTTTCATGTTTTAATCACTTTTTAAAACAGAACTTAGAATAATTTCATATTTTTTCATGTTTTAATCACTTTTTAAAACCGAACTTAGAATAATTTCATATTTTTTCATGTTTTAATCACTTTTTAAAACAGAACTTAGAATAATTACATATTTTTCATGTTTTAATGACTTTTTAAAACAGAACTTAGAATAATTTCATATTTTTCATGTTTTAATCACTTTTTAAAACAGAACTTAGAATCATTTCATATTTTTCATGATTTGATGACTTTCTAAAACACAACTTAGAATAATTTCATATTTTTCATGCTTTAATTACTTTTTAAAACAGAACTTAGAATAGTTTCATATTTTTTCATGTTTTAATCACTTTTTAAAACAGAACTTAGAATAATTTCATATTTTTTCATGTTTTAATCACTTTTTAAAACAGAACTTAGAATAATTTCATATTTTTCATGCTTTAATCACTTTTTAAAACAGAACTTAGAATAATTTCATATTTTTCATGATTTGATCACTTTTTAAAACAGAACTTAGAATAATTTAATATTTTGCATGCTTTAATCACTTTTTAAAACAGAACTTAGAATAATTTAACATTTTTCATGCTTTAATCACTTTTTAAAACAGAACTTAGAATAATTTCATATTTTTCATGCTTTAATCACTTTTTAAAACAGAACTTAGAATAATTTTTTTATTTTTCATGCTTTGATCACTTTTTAAAACAGAACTTAGAATAGTTTCAATATTTTTCATGTTTTAATCATTTTTTAAAACAGAACTTAAAATAATTTCATATTTTTGAGGTTTTAATAATTTTTTAAAACAGAACTTAAAATAATTTCATATTTTTGATGTTTTAATCACTTTTTAAAACAGAACTTAGAATAATTTCATATTTCTTTCAGATATTTGTAGCGTAACGTAGATTTATTGCCTCTTATTATTTCACTATTAGCTGTCACTACACTTGCATTAAACTATTAAATTAGAATTTTCTATTTTTGTTTTCTTCATTAAATAAATTATTTTTTTCATTTCCTTCATTTCTAATTTTTGCTTTCAACTTTTACAGCTCCAACTGTGAATCTATTTGCTTTTACGCGTTACGTCAATAAAAGATCCCAGACATCTAAAAGTAAGTAACCTTCGTTTTATCTGTATGCTTAACATTTGCATGTGCATAAAATTAATTTCAAGCATTCATTGCTCTTTGCAGATGTATGCTTATTGTGTGCCTCCATGCCATTCAATTGCCTGTTTTCTATGCGGTTCCTATATCTGTGCCGGCTACTCTCTTCTTAAAAAAAAAAACTTAAACCTTCCATGCGCTCCATTTGCGATGTTAAACCATTCACTTTCCATTGTGTGTACGCCGAAAACGAGTTGCATGCCATTAAGTGCCCAAAATGTAAAGTTAAATTTTCGTTCTCTCCTGAATCGGTTGAAGGTAAACCGTTGGATTTAAATCTTCCATTATGGAAACGAAATGTAACTTGCATAAGGGTGTTTTGTAAAACTCACGCCTTTGGGGATCATGATTGCCTTTGGAATTATTTGTACTGCCAACCCTCCATATTCCTTAGATGTTGCAATAAAACGGTTAAATTCTTCGATGGGAATCTTGATCTTGAACCGCCTCTTTGGTTTTATCACTCTTATGCTCCAAAAATTAATTATCCCTCTGTTTACCCTCATTGGGATATCTCTCAGTATTTAAATCGAGATTAAAATTCTCTTTTTTCATTTTTCTAGGTCTTGTTATGCTATCCAATTCGTATGCAACTACTATTTTCAACAATCTTCATCAGCAATTCCCATCCTATGATTTCCTCCCTACATTCTCTCCTAGCAATCTTCCTCCTCATGGGAAAGCCGTTGCCAAAATTCTTCATTCGCTTGCTTTAAATGACATTCCTGCAGTTCTTATTGGGGAATTTTTTGCATCCCTAGATCCTAATTTTGATCTTCTTCCCTCTAGTCTTCACCCTGCATGTTCGGTTCCTAATATTTTTATTTTCATAACGCGGTATAACGGTATACGAAATTCCCTTATATCTCATTTTGTTGAACCATGTGGCATTCATGGTTTTCATGGAATAATTGATGCAAGTTTTGTTTTTCAAATTTATATATTGAATGGATATCGTATGACCAGAATTTTGGGTATAATACATTTTCGGTTTCTGCAGAAAATGTCTCTTTCCAAATTAATTTTCAAGTTTCCATTGTGAACGATGTAAGCTTCCCCATTCGCCATTCTATGTGCTGGTTAGATATTACTCTGGATATCTTTTCATGCGTTTCATTACCATTCTTTCGTTTTGCAATTGCAGGCTACCTTAATGCCAAAGGTGCCTTTAGAATGCGTTTTATTCGCGACCTTTCTACTGCTTCAACGGGTTGGTTCTTCCAAAATGAACAAATTCCCCTCATTAAACAGCTGTCCAAATTTAACTGCACCTCCAGTTCCTGCTTTCTTTGCAAACCCTCACCTCCTTCGCTAAAGCATCTGGCGTTTGCAGCGCTTCGCCGGAATTCAAGATTTTGAAGCTTCTCGCTGTAAGTACTGTGCTTAGTCTTCCTCTTCTTCTTTTAGTTTCTCATCGGCATTTTCTGATTCCTCTTTATTTTTATTTCCTTTCAGATGAATCTATCTAACAAAGAGGTAGTTTTTTGGAACCCCTTGGGGGGTCCTCTACCAGCAGTGTTGGCGCCAGTAGAGAATCCAAATGGGACCTTTAGCATACTTAACCCTAAGCTACGATGCTTTATACCGTGTGCGACAGCAGTTATTGACTGTCGCACACGGTGAAGGATTCCGCCATATCACGGGGTGCAAATACTCCAGGAACAAGCACTATGTGACAAGGAAGCAATAGTAACCAGGGTTTTCACTGGAGAGGAGGAATCCTTAAACATTTCCGTTACCAACTTCTCTAACAAGTAGTTTGTCCTGGACGCAGGGCAGTGGCTAGTCACTTTAAGGCTAATTAA
Organism: Mantis religiosa; assembly: GCA_030765055.1. Lineage (NCBI taxonomy): Eukaryota > Metazoa > Arthropoda > Insecta > Mantodea > Mantidae > Mantis > Mantis religiosa. The sequence goes on along the minus strand of JAUKNK010000038.1, from coordinate 1,434,314 downwards.
ATGCCCTAATGCTGACCTGGTCGAGTCCTGGGATATTTAAGGATTCCTCCTCCTCCCATATATATCTTCTTATTCATTTTATATATAAAAAAATTCATTAAAAATTAATCTTCCCCATTTAAGGTAGTTTTTTTCCCCCAAAAGTCGTTTTCCCTCCCCTTTTTCCTTCACAGTATAGTCAGGTTATTATTTTTTCTTTATTTCAGCATTAATGTTAAGTTTAAGCGTTACTTACCTTATTTATTTATATCGTATTCAGGTGCTTCTTCAGGCTCTTCGTCGTATCCTGCAGCATAGTTCTCCACATCCAAATCATCCTGCCCCTGGCATCCTTTATTAAGTTTAGTTATAAGTCGCAACAATCCTTCAAATTCTTGCTGCATTTTATTCACATTAATTCGAATTTTATTCACCAATTCAAATTGTTTGCTAGTATTCCCCTTCCTTTCCTCTATCTCCCTCCTTATTACCCCCATTTCATTATCCATCTCCCGCATTCTTTCTTCGCAGGCTTCCTTATCTCTTTTTGCTACCTCAACCTCTTTCGTTTTATTCTTCACCTTCCCCTCGCATTCCTTTCTTAACTTCCCCTTCATTACATTCATTTCTTTTTTACACTTGTCTACTGCAGCCTTTCTAATACTGTTCACAGTCACCTTCTTCGCCTCTTCGTTCGAATCCCGTCCTACACATTCAGAACTTACCCTCAAACTACCTTCGGCACTCCATCTCGAACTCCGTTTCACTCTCCCTGACATTTTTTTCCCTCCAACATCAAGGTTCCATTCCCCGTTCCCGCACTCTCCAAATAAATATACAAAATTATCCGAAAAATAACTATTTACCTCGTTCACTATGTTATAGGCCAAAATCAATTCCGTTTCTTCCGGCGTTATCTTCCAATTCAGTTCCAATCCATCCGGAACATTCACCTCCTCCAACAATTTACTGCAATCCAATAATTGCACCCTCACGCTGGTATTCCCTCTGGTATACATTTTTACCGGAGTTCCATAAAATTTACATTTCTCACCCTTTTTCCGCCTCTTTACGCACTCGCACCTTTCGTTACCCTCGTAACCCTCCAGACATTCCATTTGCCCCATATCCAGCTGTCCATAATATAATTTCGAACAACGACTCCCTCCCCCGCACCACGTAACTGGGCGAAGGCACTCATAAACATTTCTCAATCCTTTCACGTTCATTATCGTTGAATTAAACCTGCATCCTACTCCCTTCTGATACACGCAAGTACAATTCCCTGCCAATTCGTAATCCTTTCTGCACATAGTTGCATTCTTCAACAACCCCGTCTCATCCACCCTAAATCCACATCGTCCAAAACTAACGCAACTGTCCTCGGCCCTCGCTAACCAAAAGCATGTTATTGCTAACCAAATAAATTGCATTTTGAATCCACTCTGCTCAAATTCCAGCGCCTTTTATACCTCTTCTCTCCTTTCTCAGCAATGGCCGACATCACGTGCAAGTACCTCGAGGGTTGTCGATGTCTCTTCCTCCTCACCGACGAAGAGCGCACCATCATCGCAAGATTACCAACTCATCAGCTCCAAAAATTTCCACCTCTAGATGTTGATCGTGTTTGGAATTCCCTCAATTTTGAGTGAAAAACTTCCTTTGCCAAATTTAAACGTTGCCAAACCCATTGGAACCAACCTTGGATGCGCTCCCACATTGACGGTCCTGCACCTTTCATTTCCCAATGTCCTTTTTGCACAAAATAAATCTCTTTTTTTTCCTTTTAGGAATGGCTGCCATTATGTGCAAGTACCTCAGAGCCGGATGTACTCTCTGGTCCCTCGATAAGCACGAGAGGACCATCATTGCAGATTTAGGTGACTACCTCGTCCATTACCCACCTCAAGACGTCGACAGGGTGTGGCACGAACTCCCTCCAAACTGCAAAGAAATGCTCGGCAAATGGACCAGATGCACCGATCATTATCCAAATTATTCATTCATCGGTTGCTGCTCTGAAAACAAAGCTTACACTCCTGTTCCTCCCATGTGCCCCCCTTCCTCCTTTCCGTATCGACTGCATCGGCTGTTTTTGGGACTTTGAAGGTTGGTATCAAATGACGGGCGAACGGATTTATTATCCGTATGCCTTGAATTATCAACAGACCTATCATTGTCCCAATAAATACGTCATTCCTAATAACCAAAATCAATATGTAAAACATTTCCATCCTTAATAAAATATATTTCAATTTTAATTACATATACTGTTTTCTTATTTCATAGTATTTCTCCGCCTACGAACTACTTTTCTTATTTCATAGTATCCCTCCGCCTCCGAACTACTTTCTTATTTCATAGTATCCCTCCACCTACCTTCTCCTCTCGTTCACTTCGCAACCAGCCACCGAGCGGTCAACCCACGCCGGTGAGTGAATGATGCAGTGTCTGAAAGATGCAGTGAGTGGGAATGCAGTGAGTGGAGGGTGCACGTGGAGGGGTGCGCGTAGAGGGTGGAGGGGTGCGCGTGGGAGATTCAAAAATAAGAAGAATTCATACCACACCGGAAATCGACTTGTACCTACAAAAGTCATTTGGCATTATCCCGCTCCAAAAATCATTTCGCATAATCCCCCCTCCAAAAATTGCATAATCCCGCTCCAAAAAATTGCATAATCATGTTCCTCATCCAGGTCAAATTGCATGAACCCGATTGCATGAAGTCATTTCCGGTTTTGCATAAAGTCTCTCCTTACTACTTATATGTGAAATGTTTATTGCTCGATAAAACTTAATTCGTTCTTCTCGTTTATATGAACCGGCAAATATCTTCTCTCATTGCTTCTGGTCTGCCCTCGACCAAGACAGAAGAAGAGTAGTGCCCTAATCGGCTTCACGCCTCTAACTGAATGTCCACAGCTGCGCGTGGGGGTGATTGACGTTCACCTTCTCAAAGCCAACCAAAGATTTCCTTTGTGACTATTTTGTCATGTCATTATTAAGGGTCCGAAGAATAATCGATTCAAACAAAGTCAAGCGATACCATTTAGAACCCTGCTAAGGACACTTTTTTACGTTTCTTTTGTTAAAACAACTATTGACCCCAAATGCTATTCGACTCAAATGCCCCTGCACGTGTTGCAGCAAAGAACCAACATTCCTTTGAAATCCACCATGATTCTTTACCTTTATCAGTTCTTTAATTTCGGTATCAACATTCTTCCTTCCCCTACATGTTGTTGTCCCCGCAGCGAGACACAGAGATAGCAGTCAGTGGCGTTGCTGTTAACCTTTAGCGTACCTGTGTTCTAGGTGAAGTCAGATCACAAAAACTGGAAGAAATGAAAGCATGTGTTAAATATGGCACTAATGTTGAACAGGTGGTACAGCTTTGTTATAAACTTGCGGAGCTTATTAGAAAAAATTATGAAACCTTTTTGTAAAGGCGAATTTATCAAGCGAAGCTTGCTAGTTGCTGCGAAGGAATTTTGTCCCGATTTAGTCGATTTATTTGCATCAATCAGCAGTCTCTCTTGGTACAGTACCGAGACGTATAGAAGAAATGTGTTGTGATCTGTAAAGGCAATTAAAGGACAAAATTGGGTCATTAATACATTTTTTATAGCCCTGGACGAAACTGACGAGGCGCGGTTAATTGCATTTCTGAGGGGAGTTGATAATGAATTAAATATCTTATATATGGCACAATTGCGACTGTGGCAAGGACAACTAGTAGTTTCAGATTTATATAATTTCTCTTGCTTGCGTTCTGTGTTCACAATAAACGTCATACTTCTGTAAAAGTATGCAGAACTTCTAAAGCAACTACATGACACACAACATTCGCTATTTGAGGATATAAGAATTTTTAGACAAATATCCAGTTATGTTGCACTCCTTAGAAGTTTCCATGTAGTGAGGCCTCACCCGAGCTACGAATGCCCGCCTCGGTAGCGTAGATGGTGGCATGTCTGCCTCACGTTCAAGAGGTACCGAGTTCGAATCTCGGTCAGGGTGAGTTACATGGATAAGGTTTTTCCGGGGTTTTCCCTCAACCTTCAAGACAAATGTCGGGTAATTCTAAACTCCATGGACACTGGACTCATTTGAGTATAATTTCACCCAGTTCATTCACCGTCCCATATGACTTAACGTTGGAGGACGTAAATTACTCCAAAGAAAGAGCTACGAATGGAACTACCCTTACTGCAAAATTTCACGACCGTAAAATATTCTGAGAAGAAAGGATGGGAATTATTTAAATCTTTACCCTGTGGTGATTATCAGAGACTACGTTTGTTTGCATCTAATTTAATGACAGCCTTTGACTACATATATCTGCAAATATACCTTTTTAAAGATGAACTATATTAAAAGTAAGTATCACAGAGACAACCACCTTGCTTATCTTTTCAGACTGTACACTTCGTATTTTGCACCAGATTTAGAAGACCTTGTAAATCATAACTTGTGCCACCTAAGTCATTCTAAGAAACATTAGTAAGGAGTAAACTATGAGGTGAACGCTTTTGCTTTCCTCTACGTCAGAATGATAGTGACGTTCCGCCACTGGAACTCAGTAACCACAGGTAAACGCGTGATTCTATCGTAGCGTGTGAAAAGAGGTGTTTTCAACCTACACTTTCCTGCCTTGAGCACCCCAGGTCTAGAAAGTGGCTAATTCCACAGTGAGATAATTGCTAGACATGAAGTTTCCATTAATGTAATAAATAATTTTCCGTAGTAAGACTTTCTTCACGTCCTAATGTTCACTAGTTATGTAAAAATCATTGAAGTGGAAGATATTTCTAGGGACATTCCCCGAATTTCATTTCATTTGAAATGAATATATTTAAAACATACTTTCACTTAATAAATATGGAAATAGTAAAGTTTTGTGTGGGGAACCAATCTTCTTACCTATGTACAGGGTGCAGCAAAAGGGTATGTCAAAACTTTGGGAAAACATTTCTTACGTATAGAGGATAAAAGTGTTGTACAGACATAGGTAAGGAAATTAAGCTCTGTTTCTAAAACTATGCTTACACGGTAAGATGTACAAGTTGCTTCAAAGCGACACCGAACAGTTATAACCGTTTTGTAGCTTATAACTTAACTAGACCGAATTCCGATGTCGCAGCTTCGAAGTTCTCTTAGGTATAATTTTATGCATCTTTAATATTACAACACTTTTTGCTTAGGCAGTACAGGAACCACTGGTGTGCAAACCTCAAAAGTTGTTACTAGAACGCACTGGCCACGAAAACAAAAACATAACTCCTTGTTCTTTATCAGTGATCCTAGCCTAGCTTTCAGGTAATGGGGCAAAGGGCAGTTTCTTTTGATAAAGTTGACTAATAACTCGGGCAGTTGCCAGGTTGCTCTTCAGTGTAAAACTACTAGTTCCGTCCTAACAGCGAGGATTTTGCGCGTACTTAGATAGAAAATACAAGCAATAGGGAGCGCTATACGAACGTCAAAATGACGTATATGGTTTTGATAGATGGAAGAGTTGAAAGGAGTTCAAAGAACGCACGATTAATTTAGTTTCATTAAAATATGAATTCTGAAATCATAATTCAGAGAAATTTGTTATCATCTTAGTTGTACAATTCTTTCAACCACTTACTGTAAACATCAACAGCTTCCTTTTCAGTTACAAATGCTTTATTTAGTATTATCAAACACTTGAAATAAAATGCTCGTCTCATTGTATAAGCCATTTAGTTTTGGTTAGTTTATCTACAATGCTTTGATGTTGTTTTCTGTTCCGTTTATCATTTAATGCTTCAATCCTCAACATCACTAACATTAACTTCCCCCTAAAAGGTATAAGTTGCATATGTGATCTAGCTTATTTGCCATCATGGACTGCTATAACGGAATCTTGGAACACGTTAAACACTCATAGCAATAATTAAGCAAAAGGTTCTCTATTGCGGTTTCATAAGCCAAAGAAATCTTTAATAGTAGCAAGCTACTGCGGAGTGTGCCGTTATGTTTACAAACAGCTACAGCACGCGGCAGCGTGTGACCTTCACCTGCAAACTCCGACAGCGTGAGGCACACGTAGTTGTTCCTAACACTGCCTAATCCACACTCAATCTGGAGCATTTATGTGTAGCTTTATTGGCGGTAAAAGCTATCTATGTATGTCACATAGCAGCGGAGCAACTACTTCTATATGTTCGTTCAGTGTCGTTTTGAAACACCTTGTATAACGCGAAATTGTCCTGTGGTCATGGCCCTACAACAGAATAGTGGTTTAATTGCACAGTAGCAAACATTACATTTTACATTTGCTTAAATTGGGTGGAGGTAATGCATTTCACCATTGTCATTGTGCTACATTAAACCTGTTAGGTACCGGTACTCATTTCATACTCGATGGAGCTGTGCCTCATGTCAGGAATTCTCTCTATCGAGTTCTGAATAGCAGGTTTCCTCGTAGATGGACATGATGAGGTGGACCAACTCCTAGGACTCCACGCTCACCTTACTTAAGCCACTATATTTTCATTTGGTGTACATTTGAAATGTCTTGGTTATACAACTTCAGTTCCAGATGTAGAGACACTTCTTAGAGATATAGAGACCGGCGCAACTCAGCACATTCAGGAGTTCATGCAACAACGGGTTGACGGATTAGTTGAAGATAATGGAGGTCATTTTTAACATGTATGTACAATTCATACCAAACGTTTAAGGAGAGCCATTGAAATTATCGAAACTTTTATTCTAAGGACACAGATTTATCACCCATTGCTCCAAATTTACATTGCACTTGTTTTTAATAATTTATTGCTCCTCCTTTGGCTCTTAAACGCAGTTTCATTGTATCGGGCCTTGGCCTAAAACTTCGTTCCATGTCTGAAACTCTACCGCTTTTCTTATATTTCCCTATTGTGTGTACCACACAGGTATTACTTATTCCCAATTGAGTTGCGATATCTTGGTACGACTTGCGGCACTTGCGCATACCAATTACTTGCCATTTTACATACTCTTTTATCCTTTTCTTTCCCATTTTCAGTTAAGTCACTTTTCTCACCAGGACAAAATAGCAGCTACTACACAACTAGATATTGTGGCATGTATAACAAGCCAATCCAAGGACATTCATGCCCGATTTCACAACAGATGTTAAAATCAACGTTAACAAAGGTAACGTAACAATTGTCACCCAACATGTGGACACTGCGGAGAGGACGACCACCAGCGAGAAGAATGCCGGAGCTACCGACTACCACCGAGATGCGTGCCATGCTTCAGAAAGAACAAAAGATGCCCAGGAGGAAACAACTGCTCAACCTACCAGATGATGTGGACACGACTAGTCGCCAAGGCCAATTATGAGCCATGAGAGAAGCGTTCTACGAATAGGACAATTAAATGCGCAACACAGCACACTCGTCATGGGCGAAACAAAGGAGCTATCTGAGGATCTTCAACTTGACATCCTGTGTCTCCAAGAGCCATACTCCATTAAAGGGAAGCCACTCCACATACCAGCTAGAGCCAGATATATCCAGGACGCAAAATCACCATTCACAGCAACCATCATCTACGACCCAGATATTCAAGTAATGCAAATAGCTCAGTTTTGCGATGAGTACACAACTTGCGCCGAAATCTCCTTTTGGAAAAGCAGTTTTATTCTCGTAAACCAATACTACCCTCCAAGCTCTGACATCAGACCGCATCTAGAAACCCTCCACGAAATACATAACACCTTCCAAAATAGACAGGTCCTCTACATGGCAGACGCAAACGCCAAATATTTATGGTGGAACAGTGCGACACAAGATGAAAGAGGCGAGCTACTGGAAGAAGCCATCTCCGAACTCAACTTAACGGTAATAAACAGACCGCTTAATCCACTCACTTTCCACAACAGAGCAGGAGCAGAAAGCAACATAGATGTCACCTTAGCCAGCGAATCAGCCGGGTATAGGATCTCCAACTGGAAAGTAGGCCAAGGACTAACAACCAGCGATCACAACATCATATACATGGATTATCTTCTAACCCCGAAACCACGACAAATCTGGAGTACGACAGCCCCGGAGTATAATATAAAACAGACAAACTGGACCAAACTTAAAGAAAGCTTCCTGCCTCCAAATCTAGATACAAATATTGAAGACGTAGACCACCTAGCAAATAAACTGACAAGCTCGATACAAGATGCCATGAAAATAGCAGTTCCACTCCGCAACAAGAGCAGAAAGAAAGATAAGACCTGGACAGACAAACTGCAACACCTAAGAGCCAAATGCCGCAAGCTCAGAAGGATATACCAGAAATCAATAACCCCAACCGAGCAACAGAACAACTTAGAAATCTACACGTGACATAAAGAGCAATACAGACGACTCATGAAAGAGACGAGAGAGAAAAAATGGAAGAAGTTTGTAGAGAAAAATCTCAAGGAGAATGTTTGGGGCACTCCGTACAAAATTGCTGCAGAAAAGATAAAAGCACCGGACATCACCTCCACCATGAGAAATGGAAACGGGCAGATGACTACAACCTGGGAACAATCCGTGCAAGTTTTGTTTGACACTCTCCTACCCAACGATCAACCAGAAACAGACACAGAGGAACATAAACAGATGCGACTCAACTTCGAGAGCTACACACCGAACACTGGACTTATACTCCCTTTCGACCAAAAAGAAATACATCAAGCGATCATGGAATTGAAAATCAAAAAGGCCCCTGGACCAGATGGAATAACAACGGAGATACTACAAGCCCTTGCACCGAAAATTATTCCATGTCTTGACAAAATCCTCAACAACTGCATTTGGATGGGAAGGATCCCACACTGCTGGAAAGAAGCAAATATGGTAGTCCTGAAAAAAGGATACGACAAAGATCCCACACAGGCAAAGTCCTACCGTCCAATCTGCCTCATAAATACATTAGCGAAACTACAAGAAAAGCTCATCTGCAATAGAATCAAAGAATACAGATGCATGATTGGCATGAACGAGAAACAGTTCGGCTTCCGGAAATCCAAGTCCACGGAAGACGCCATAATCTCAGCCCAAGAGGCTATACAAGCTTCAAAGAGGAAATACGTTGTAGGTATCTTCTTCGATATTTCTGGAGCTTTCGACAATCTATGGTGGCCCGCGCTCTTCGAACAACTCCAAAAACTGCAGTATCCTAAGTGTCTCTACAACATGAGAAAGGACTATTGCAGAAACAGGAGAGTGCATATGAAAGGGACAGAAAAGTCATTAACGAGACACATCACAAAAGGCTGTCCACAGGGGTCTATCCTTGGTCCAGAATTCTGGGATATAGGACTAGAACCCCTGCTCAAAGATCTGACAGTGGACGAAACTGTGCTGCAGGTAGTTGCGTATGCAGACGACCTTCTAATTCTTATTGATGCACAAAGCAGGAAGGAGTTAGAAGCAAAGAGCACAACAGTGACACAAAAGATCAACAGCTGGTGTAAAAGTTTCCGCCTCACACTAGCTCCACATAAATCAACTTATGTCCTCTTTCGAGGACAACTCAAAAGAGACCCCATAATAAAGCTGAACAACACCAACATCAAAAGGAGCATGCACACCAAATACTTAGGAATCCAAATAGATCAAAGGCAGAACTTCACCACTCATTTAGACTACACCACAAAAAGGCAGAGAAAATCATGATGAAACTAGCGACCATAGGCACAACGAGTTTTAGGATTCCCATCACCAGTGTCAAAATCTACCATACAAGCATACTAGCCAGCATCATATGCTACGGAGCGGGTATCTGGGCCCATAAAGCAAAGGAAAAAAACGGTCATAAGAACCTTAAGAAGGACACAAAGAAAGGTTCTCCTTCGGTTCACAGGAGCTGCAAACACATCACCAACAATGGCCCTGCTAGTCGCCACAGGCATATGGCCGCTAGATCTACTAGTGAGGAAACGGGGAGCAGAATTCTGGCTAAAGAGAATCTGACAAGACAGGGTATAAAAAATCCTTAGAAAAAGATGCCTCACCAAGAGAGATATAAAGACCACCTTACTCGAGGAATGGCAAAGGGCCTGGGAACAAGAGAGATGCGGGAAAAGAACTCACGACCTCTTTCCTAACATAAACGAACGACTTAGACAGAAACACCTAAATCCCACTCAAGGACTGCTACACTTCATCACGGGACATGGACCCTTCAATACATATCTCCATAAGATAAACCGACTCACAACCGAAGACTGTGACATATGCTACACCAAAGACACTCCCGAGCACGCTGTTTTCAAGTGCGTCAAATACACCGACCTAGTAGATGAAGGAAGACAGAAACTAACTGAAAAAACCGCAGCAGAAATACTCAGAAACAGAAATGACACAAAAATTCTATGCAGAATAACAGACGACATCTCACGCCGAGCCATTACAATTCCAAGGACAAGACCGAGACCCAATCCAACTCAGGACACAGACAGACCAATCAGGCATTCAACCCGACTAGCAGCACCAGCCATTGCAGTACCCATCCGAAGACCACAGCCCCTGAGGACCCAACAGCTCTCCAGAAGGAAGTACTTCTGGACCACCAGAAACAGTATATAACTACGAATTGTGACTGTAAATATCTATATAAATTCAACTTGTATCCTAGCTTTTAAGTAAATAATCACATAAATTTGTTAAAGTTTAAGTTCAAACCATATTGTAATGTTTAACAATCTATATCACAATGTTCATGCAAAATTGTAATCACAAACAAACCAAAAATTGTACGTATTGTAGTTCTAGTATATAAGTCTTAGTTCTAGTATGTAAGATTTCTCTGTAAAAACAAATGATCAAACAATGTGAATGCAAAATGTAAAAGAAAGATAAAATAAAGCACATGTGTCCCGGTTTAGACTCTAGATGCCGGGGTAATAGAGTGCAGAGGTTATTTTTTTATTTTATTTTTTTATTTTTATTTTTATTTTTTTTTTATTTTTTTTTTTTTTTTTTTTGTCACAGCGCTAACATTAATGTTAAATTTCTTGCATTTCACCAACCTGTTTTCTGAAAGTGTTAACAAACCTGTGTTAACGCCCAAGATACTTCTAAATATCACAGCTATAGAAGGCTACGGATGAGTCGTATTATTTTCTGAACGTACTGTGATGCGCTTTTGTTTTCATTTTCGTCTGCAAAGCTGAATATCGGCGTATGAACAAAATCATAAATAAAGCCGTGAGACAAATTTCTCATCGATGGAGAAAGATTTGTTAATTGAATTGGTGAGAAAGTGTAAGGATATCATGGAAAATAAAAGGACGGATGCAGTGAATGTAAAAGAGAAAGATGTCACGGGGAAAATATAGGAAATGAATTTAATTCAAATGCATATGTCACTACTACAAGCACCAAACAACTTGTCAGTATTACGTGAATTTAAAACGGGGTGCGAAGGACATGTGACTTAAACGTTTCAAGATGAGAGGTGGACAATGTATTATCCACATAATTCAGTGAATTGTAAAATCGCAAAGTTATCAATACTTGAAGCAAAGGCGAGATCGGCATATCCCTTTCAATGCATATTCTAGCTCGTTATGACGTAAATTTAAAACGAGGTGCGAAGAAGGACAAGTGACTTGAAGGTTTCAAGACGGCAGGTGGACAGCGTATTATCCACATAATTCAGTGAATTTATAAAACCGCGAAGTTATTACCACTTGAAGCTAAGGCGAGATCATCATATTCCCTTCGATGCATGTTCTAACTCTGTATTACATAAATTTAAAACGAGGAGCGAAGAAGGGCAAGTGACTTGAACGTTTCAAGACGGGAGGTGGATAATGTATTATCTAAATATTTCAGTGACTTATAAAATCGCAAGGTTATTTATTAATACTTGAAGCAAAGGCGGGATCGCCATATTCCTTTCGATGTATGTTCTAACTTCTCTTGTACTTCCGCAGTAACCTTCATAGCAACATGTAAAAAATTTTCTTCGGACAGCTCCTCAAAATCATTTCTCCTCACAGGCCGTACTCCATCACGAATGCCATTTAGACGGTCTTAAATATAGAAAATCGACATCAACAGCTAAGTTCATGCTCGCCATCTTGACTATTTGCAATTGTTAAAGACTAAACATTAGAAATTTGGTTAGTTTAGCAAGAGATTTAACACGAGTGTTACGCTAACACTTGTTGGTGAAATGCAAGTTTTGTGTTAACTATTGCTAAACTCGTGTTAGGTCTTAGCATCCGTTGGTGAAATCGGGCATAAGTGTTTCACTCTACAGCACGGACTTAACGCTATAAACAGACACCTTCCGGCTGCGCTGGTTCATTCATCATGGGATTGAATCCATTGCCAAATAGTACTAATTGAAACACTTATTTTGAAATTTGTTCCAAAGGTATAAACATTACGACAATTATTGATAAACAGTGTATGACAACAATGTCATACTTGTACGTATTCCTGACATATGTGCATCTCCCATCTGAGAACAATAAAATAGACAGCCCTTATATATGCATGGTCACATCTCCACAAAGGTTTAAAAGTGATAATTGTTTTCGTTTTCATAAAACTTAAAAAAAATCATAACTACTAAAGAAATAGGGACATTTACATAATTGTTTTTAATGTACGCTTTAATAAGATAATATTTTTGAGAAAACATAAGGCCGCTGGACGGAATAGTTTAAGGACAGAATGTATAACGGTGAAATATGCAGGTGTCCTTAACTTTCGGTGGGATATGTTCTGTGATTTCCTGTTTTCCAAAGCTTCTGTCAATGACTGTTCTTTTAGAAAAAAGTGTTCTATAAAGGAGCCATTTCTAGACCTATGCCAATTTAATATTTTTACCCTCTATCCGCAAGAAGTATTTTCCCAAAAATTTTTCATATATTTTTGTTGTAGCCTGTAGAGCATGTAAGGTGAAATCGCCATGTTATTCCCATTTCCTTTAATTACCAAGTGCTCTGAGAAAAAACATATTTTCGACTTGTAATGGAAGTATTTATTTTAGTTTCTCATCATCTCTGAGAATACGAAATAAATAAATGACGCTGAAATATAATCTAGTGTAAATTAAGCGACGCTGTTTTCCCCTAAGAATATCAGTGTATTATACTAGTATATGTTAAGTGAACACAAATAAAATATGAAAATGTTGTACACTACGTAATTTATCTGTTTTTCTTGGCTGCCAGAGGTCCACTGCATGTTCATCGCTAGTAAATTTAGGTAGACCCTGACAACGTTGCAAAATCATTACTGCTCCAGACACAGATGGCTCTTTCGTTCATAAAGGACCTGTCCCAGCTGGCATTCTACTCCCGGACATTACCTTAAATGGTTTTGCAAGAACGAAGATAAGCCTATTGGAAATGTCCAGTGCAGTCTTACAAAAGAAGAGAGATCTTTTTGAAATTCTATACGAAATGAATAATGTAAGCTTCAAGTGTCGCAGATATGAAACAAAAACATGATTTTAATATGATATATTATCACTCGTGTCATCTACTAACCTCAAATCCAAAGGTGCCAGGTTCTATTCCGATCTGCATGGTGGGAATTTTCCTGTAACTACAATTATTCTGCTTTCTTCCAAGAATGATACAATATGATTCGGTGCATTTAATACCAGATTCTTCATTTAAAACCTAGCATACGGCTCTTCATCTTCCCCGCGGCCTTTCTTGATTCCCGCATTACAGGATTTTGTGCGCGGGGGCTAGCGCTGTGCACTCCATTCCGCAGTATTGTTCCGGCCATTATACTGCCCGCAAAAGTTAAGGAATATGAACGCTGGTGCCAAGAGCAGTACGTGCACATGCAGAGGTTCTGTGCATAAGAGCAGTTTTACCCGCCAGCAAAGGTTTTGGCTATTCTTCCCGTAATTAAATAACACATTAAATATTACTAAAACATTAAGATCTTACATTGACATACGTCACAGCAGCGGAAGAGCAAGCACGGTTTCCGATCCAGTAACTCGCTTCCCGTCTTCATGGATCTTTCCCGGAGATTGAAACACAGGTACGCTCCCTTTTTCTAGGGATGAAGCTGCTTCACTACAAATTCGTGACACTGTGTGCACACTACCTACCAGGGGCGGCCGGTGAGGTATTGCACTGATGGTGCCATAAATAAATAAGGGTTTTAAAATATAAATATGTGCACCAATTACGAACGATTTAGGTTATCTTATCAATAATCCAACCTATTTTATAATATACTGTACCATACAGAACGTACAGGGAAACGGAAATAGATATTTATTACATCCGTACTCTTGTTACGCACAGGTGTAACGAGTACAGTAACAGTTTGATAATACATTTCATGGAGAATGTGATACGAAGCTTTCGTGTACAATTTCGTGATAGAGAGACAGTTATTGTTATTGTTTTATCCATAATTTTTCTCGCGCTGAAATCAAACGAAACAATTTCGAGAAATCTTTGTCGCACACTCACAAACAAATACGAGCGAGCACACACGCACGCACGTTAACACAAGACGCAATTTTTCACTGCAAAAGGAGTAATCTGAGTTTTTAAAATTGGTTTAATGAAATTACTAACTTTTAAAAATTAAAAGCATTGTACTCACCGAAAGCAGCAACTCCATGACTTTATGAAGACAGCTTCAAATGAATTAGTAGGAACGGTATTGAAAATCCATTCGTCGCTCCTTCTTGTTGGCAAATAAATCTATCACCTTTGAATTGAAATTGTCAATTTTGCACACGAACAGCTTTTCACAGGACAGCATTCCTAAGGCACTCAATCGCTCTTCTTTCATTGTGTTTCGTAGAAAAGTTTTAATCCTCTTGAGCATTGAAAAGCACCGCTCAGCTTCTGATGTCGAGATAGGCATGGTGATTTACAGTTTCAAAACTTTAACAGTCTCTTCAAAAGGAGCACAGAGTTCATCCTCTAGAATCAGCGAAAGAAACGGAACCGCACCGGAAACTGCTCTCAACTCAGGCCTAGCATAGAACACTTGAACTTTCTTTTCTCCAGAAATGTATATGTGTCCGTAATTTCAAGATATTTGTCTGGGAAATGTGTTACATAATTGTCAAACTGGCTTACATCAAATAAGTTGGTTGCAATTAGGTGCCCAGTGAACTGAAAACGTGATTTTATTTCACAAAAGATGGCATCACACACCTCCAAACATTTTGCTTTTTGTTATTATCATCAACCCTTGCTCTCTTGTAAGGCATTGTTTCGTCATTTTCAAAATAACCTGACTGATGATGGAGTCAATGTCATCTCTGATGTTTTGCATTATTGTTTCAAAGTTATGAATGTCTTGTTTTACCTTGGTTGGTTCAGTTGTCTTCTTTTGAAATTGATTAAAAAGTATGTCCACATGAGGCATCATCTTATAGAAAAACGATAGCCAGAAAATGAAGTCTCTATCTTGCAGTCTTTGTTTGTATGAACCAGCTTTTTCAATAGTACAGGGTCATCTTATGTTCTCACTCGTTTCAATTGTTTCCATGACAGTAATAAGCTCCTTCCTGTTTTCATAAATATCCTTTACTACTCGCGAATGGTAATTCCATTCGCTAGGTGGCAGGATCGTGGTTCTCTGAGGTCCCGTGTTTTACTGCACTCTAACGGGCAAAACGTAAGTTATGCGCCAGAGAAATCCCGGCACTACCTTCTCTGACCTTCTTCCATAAGAAGCCCTGTATAAGCAGACATCTTAGCCCCTAGCCCTAACACAGGCGTTTATGAGCGTAGACGGTGCCGTTCTGGAATCGGCACCAAGCTACGGAAAACAACCAAGAGAGAGCGCTGGCGTTCAACGCGCCTATTCAAACGAGTGAGCAACTACTCATAAACAATTCCTTTTGCGCAATTCTTATACACTTCTCTTTCTTTTGCTTTCATACAGATGGTGCCATGGCACAGCGGCACTACCTCAGAAGCCGCCCCTGCTACCTACACTATAAGTTTACAGGGTTAACCTTCCGTTGTGCGCGTGAACTTCCGTGACGCCATTAGTCGCGATGTATGTGCTAGATACATATGACGTTATTAGCGGTTTAGTGTCTGTTTTCAATTGTTTTAAAACCAATGCATCTTATTATGAGTTGGAAGCGTTTCTCAGACATAGTTATAATGAAAATATTGACACCAAGGTCATCTGTTGTTCAGAAGTCCTGAATATTTTGCGGAACACACCAGCAAGGCATAAGGCAATAACGGCTTTCATTTCTCGTGTGTCTGTGTCTCCCCTGATTACTCTCACCTTCCTATTTCACTTTGAAATTATCTGTGCGTCTGTTGGTGTGATGTACAGTTATACAGAATATCATCACTGACGAAAAATTTCAATCACTCAAATTCAGGTTTCGTAATTATGGCACTCCCCACAAATATGATGCTGATGATGATGATGATGATTATTATTATTATTATTATTATTATTATTATTATTATTATTATTATTATTATTATTATTATTATTATTATTATTATTATTATTATTATTATTATTATTATTATTATTATTATTATTATTATTATTATTATTATTATTATTATTATTATTATTATTATTATTATTATTATTATTATTATTATTATTATTATTATTATTATTATTATTATTATTATTATTATTATTATTATTATTATTATTATTATTATTATTATTATTATTATTATTATTATTATTATTATTATTATTATTATTATTATTATTATTATTATTATTATTATTATTATTATTATTATTATTATTATTATTATTATTATTATTATTATTATTATTATTATTATTATTATTATTATTATTATTATTATTATTATTATTATTATTATTATTATTATTATTATTATTATTATTATTATTATTATTATTATTATTATTATTATTATTATTATTATTATTATTATTATTATTATTATTATTATTATTATTATTATTATTATTATTATTATTATTATTATTATTATTATTATTATTATTATTATTATTATTATTATTATTATTATTATTATTATTGTTATTATTATTATTATTATTATTATTATTATTATTATTATTATTATTATTGTTATTATTGTTATTATTATTATTATTATTATTATTATTATTATTATTATTATTATTATTATTTTGTGGAGTTAGATATTTTCAAGATATTTCTTGTGTAAGGCTATGCAAAATGAATGACTTTTTTTTTTAATTTTCGTTCTACAACGTTATGTCATATCAGACGATGAATGGAATGGGTTAAATGACGCTCAAATGTTCCCAGGGTTCATAGAGCTTAGAGTTACCCGACATTCGTCTTTCGGGATAAGGGAAAACCCCGGGAAAAAACCTTACCCAGGTAACTCACCCTGACCGAGATTCAAACTCGTGACCTCTTGAACGTGAGGCAGACATGCTACCATCTGCGCTACCGAGGCGGGCAATTATTGAAATGTCAAAGTAATTCACTGCGACTAGCTTATAAAGGATTTGGCTATCACTTAAACCTACTGCCTTCTATTTTTCGAACTGTACCTATCATGAAGTATACACAGACTGGTTTCTGGTTCACATACATGAGTAAGCGGTTAGAAAAATACGTTTTACAGAGTACGTATAGAATGTCATGAGAGTTTAACATAAGGTTTTCTTCGCATTCTATACTAATTGAAAGTTTGGAAACGTAAATTTTTTAGCATTAGGTACATCTCTTCATACTAATTTAACATTGATTTATTCTGATTTCGCAGCAAGTAGCAATGGCATTATATTAAACAGTTCATGGATAAACTCGCTCTCAATGCGTGTTTTGTTTTACGCCCATTCAGAACACCTCGGCTGAAATGTATTGCCATTAGAGCCGCGGCGCAACAAAACAAAAACAGAAATGAGATATATGGAAGTATTAAATGTTAGTTGTTAAATGACTCCGCATTTTAAAGTCTATTCTTGCTACTGTAACAACTTTCAGATTCCTCCCCCTGTGGTCTGGTGCCTGGTATGGTTAGCTTCAAGTCAAGAAGCTCCGAGTTTGGTTTCCGGCTAGAGAGCGGTAGTTTTTCTTTATCCAGAGATATTTCTGTCATGTCTGAAACATGGGAGTATAAAAGAGATAAGGAATTGAGTGAAATAACGCAAAAGAGAACATCACTGCTGATTGAGAAATTGTTTTTAATTTAACAGCTCAAATACGATCTGACATGTTAAAGGCGACACATAAACATAACTCCGATAATTTTATAATTAGCAGTGGTTCAGTTGGACTTTCTCTTTGTCTAGCACTTTTCCCACAAACATATCACATAATGCACAAAATGAAAAATACATGTCAATATAGACCATCCACGCGCCAGTAATTTAATACCTAACTTGAGCTCTCATATTACGGGGCTGTTAATCCTTCAGAAAGCATTCAAACTGTTAGATTTTAAATTAAACAATGTTGCATGGTGTGGTGCCCCTCAGTTCGGCTCCATTATGTGACAGGGGTTTGACTCCTTGGGGCGTCAGCTATTCACCTATAGCAATATAGGATCTCTTAATTCAGGGCGTTTTGGGTGGATCAATTAGGGTACTTGGAAAGAAACACAGTTTTATTCTCTTATGACGATCGGATGTATTTCAATTACTCTCGAAATACATATTATTTGGACGAACTGTGAATGGTTGGTTTCTGGCTGGCGTGGTTGTACACCCGTGTCTAAAACACGATTCACTGGTTTGGCACCCAGCTACTAACTACCTTTAATTGAACGCGATATCTTTAGTTTACACATGTGTTCAGTTTGGCTCACAGTAGCCAAATAACCTTAATGAATGCGATTGCTGTGGGCGTGCTATGGCACGACGTTTTAGCTTGGCCCTCAGCCGCCAACTGACTTTAATGAACGCGATTTCTATAGTTTACACGCCTTTTCAGATTGACCGGCAGAGCCAAATAACCGCAAAGAAGTGATTTCTGGCGGCGTGCTATCGCACGACGTTTTAGCTTAACCCTAAGCCACCAACTGACTTAGGATATATATATTTTTTCCCAGATAGGTCATATGACACTTCGCTCACCCCTTCAGTGAATTATTTTTAGTTAGTTGGTCGGTAGAACGCAAATGGTGTCCCTTTTACGAGAACAACTTCTCCAGACCATCTAAGATGTCTCCTGTCAAAATTATGATTGAAAATAAACACCGGGTGCGACTCTTAAAATTTATGCTTGCGTCCGTCCTAGCTAGGGGAGAAAAAATCATACCTTTTCAGAGACCGTAACAAACTTGACAATACACACAAGTTATTTGTTTCAATACATGTATATATTCCTTTAACATTCAATTAATCTTCCATATATTCCTCAACAGTTAATTAATCAACTCGAGGAAGAGGATACCGTTTCAAAAATTAAACATTTATAGTTCCAAATTTAAACATTAACCACAGCTCCCCGCTCCCACCCCAAAAAAATTAAACCTTTTTTCTCAGTTTTTTCTCTATAAAAGTTTAACCGATGCATAACACAAATAATGGATACTTAGGAACTGTAACTGGCTCCTACATTTGTTATTAATTTGGTGAGAAGGATCTTAATGCTTATTATTGCTAAGACTGCTCACTCTGCTTTACCCATCACTACAATTCGCCCCCCGTTTTGGAACAAATGAACAGGCATACTTGACTAAGCCACGCGTGCTTCGAGCTTCAACCAGCATAATAACGTACTGTTATTGTACTTTAAAATTACCAGTTTAAATGAACCAAGTGTTGTTAAAATTGTTCATCACACCATCTGAGTTATAAATGCAAATAGCTGAATTTGTATTTCTTGATGTCCTGTATTATGGAATGGCTATTAGTCCTTTAAACAGCTTTTTGACATGTAGAATTTCAACTTTTTCTACCCCGCTTTAACTAAGTAACGTTTATGTACGAAGGTGGTCTACCTAATAAAGATAAAAACATTTTTTTCAGAATTTTTTATATTATTTTTCAGCAGTATCCTTGTAACTCTACAGACTTCTGCCAGCGCTGCTACCATCCCTGTAACCCGCCCAAAATGATATTCGGCGTTTTTCTCTGCAAAATAATCGTTTACGAAGGTGATTGCACCTTCATTTGACGAAAATCTCCTTCCTCCGAGCGCAATTTTCAGATGAGGGAACAAAAATAAGTAGCTTTGGGCTCGATCTGGTGAGTAAGGCGAATGGTCAATCAGTTCAAACCGTAATTCGTGGATTTTCGCCATTGTAACTGCAGAAGTGTGAGACGATGAGTTGTCTTGGTGAAACAGGATTTTTTTTTCTACAAATGTGGCCGTATTTCCACAAGTTCTGCCTTCAGTTTGTCAAGTAAGGATGCCTAGTCTGCTCCTGTAATAGTTTTTCCTTTCTGAAGGTAATCGATTATAATAACTCCATGACTATCGCAAAAGCCGTCGTCATCACTTTTCCAGCCGAATAAAAGTTCTTTTGGAACCGGTTCCCCCTTTGCAGTCCACTGTTTGGACTGTACTTTTGTTTCGGGCGTATAATGGTGTATCCAAGTTTCATCTACAGTAATTAATCGGTGCCAATACTAGGATTTATTGTGCCTAAACTGCGCCAACAGAATGTTGTAAATGTACATTGGAACATGTTGTTGGTCTAACGTGAGCAAACGTAGCATCCTACGTGCGGACAGCCTTCTTATATCTAAATTCTGGTTTAATATATGATAAACAGGTTCGTTTGACATGTTCTTAGCCTGTGCTATCTCTCTCACTTTAATTCGCGGTCGTCTGTCACCATTTGTTGAACTTTGGCAAGTTTTCGTCGGTAGTTGCAGATTTTAGACGTCCCGAACGTTCATCGTCTCCTAAGCTCTTACGGCCACTTTTAAATTCAGCTGCCCAAAATTTCACTGTGGCAAATGATGCTGCAGAGTCCGCATTCACAGAATCCAACTCATCTTTGAATTGCGTAGGCGTATTGCTTTTGAAAAACAAATATTTATTTAACATTTAAGCAAATTAAAATTTAAAGAAATTGTGTTCATTTTCATAAAAGCACTTACATCCACTCAATCAAGCGACTGTTACATAACAAGTGAGCGTCCAAAATGGCTGAAACTTTGATGAGTAACTGTCAACAGCTGAACAACGAAATTCACTAGCTTTCATTTACGAAAGCTGCCATCCTCAAGTTGAGGTGGGAAACCTTTCATACCAAACTCGTACTTTATGCATCCGGAAACAGTCCGATCCTACTGTATTAGAAATACCTAAATTGCACTGTTACCCTCAAATCTTAGATATACAAGCATGGCCATTTTTGCTGAAATTTACGAGTTAACTGAAATATTTGTTTATGTAACATGCATCCAAAATAGGTCTTAGTGGATGTATTAAAAGTGGGGAATGGCTCTGTAAGACCTTTTCTGTGCATAGTGCATACTCGTATCATACTCCTTAGTAAATACTCCTCATGTTACATTAAAGAAAATGATTGTAATATAACCAGAGAATAAACAGAAAAGCATAGGCACTCATTTGTTGACTTCTCCTGGAAAAAGTTGACTGTAACTATGTGAAATACTAATGCAGAAAACAGTGCTTACTCTCCCATGAACAAGCTTATGACATTATATACGGAGGAAGGCCCAGGGATAATCTCAATGCAAAAAAGAAACCTTTCCCAGTGCATTAATCGGTTCAGTTACATATTTTTTCTTTAATATTAGGAAGTTGATTGAATAAATCAAATATATCGTAAACCATACTGTCACCCTGGTGGTAGGCTCGCGAAGCCCATGAAAAATGATGGCCGATCGTTACCGGAAGTGAAACAGTTGAGCGTAGTTGTTAGAGAAAATAAACAGTTTAAGGTTAGCTAGCAAACTGTAATGGCGACGAATGTATTTGCTAGGAAAATAAGGTAGTTTTTTGTGTTTCGTAACCTCGTTTTATCATTTCACGAACCCACAAAGTCACAATACTCAAGGTATACCTTATAATAACAATCTTATTCATTTTATTTATTTATATTTTAACGATTCTTTTCGGATTTCGTGGATGTATTATATTAATATCTTGAGCACCGTACATAATCTCCTGCTTTTTTGGTAAATTGGATTCGAACCACAGAGGTAATGAATATCAAATAGCTTTGGTGCCTTAGATCCCAAAGTTCATTTGTGCATTAATTTCATTCTTTCATTCATCCTCGCATATAGTCAGTTCAGTTTTATAATGCAAAAACAAACAAGTAAATAAATAAAATCAAAAATATAAAACGATATACGAAAACAGAGATATGGGTTATCCAATGTACATCACTTACTCAGTCTGACTCGTGCACAGGAATACCACGTAATCACTTCCTGAAGTGCAGCAGTGAAACCAGAATTCGACGTCTTCCAAAACAATTGCAGTAAGAGATTAAAACACGTGATTTCCCTTGGGGAGTCGTGGAGAATTTTCAGTACTTTCAACTCTTACATTCCCAAATACCACTCTGTAACAATTAGAGAAAGTACTTCGTTCCAAATCAATAATATAGCAACATTAACTGAAACTGCAAATTTTGAAACGTTCGGCATACATAAGTAAATAGGTGAATAGAAAAATAATAATCCCCGTTATAAAAAGGATTAAATGGAAATCTTTTTTTCCTTGCTTTGTACGTGTATGTTGTGTGCATATAGGGGAGATGCACCCAGTACCTATCTCACACATAAGTTTTTTTTTTTCAAATTTCAAAGAAAATGCAATGGAGAACAAGGGTCCTGTTACTATTATCATGCAGCTAATAACATACAGAAACAGCATTAGTAATGACTATTCATGAACGCGAGTCATGTTGACTGTTAAAAACTAAGGTAAGTATTAGTGATAACTGCGCATCTCACAAAGTGTTTCCCAGTACCGGACAGACGTAAATAAGTGCATATTTCTAAATAAAGGAAAAGCAACTGTATGATAAATCACAAGATAATTATTCTTTTCATAATTATTGTATTTTTGAGATAAAAACAGAACACGGTAACATGATAACATGTTTTTCAAAAACTTCCGTACAGATTATCACAACAAAATAAAAATGTCTTAGAACTAATGAAACATTTTGGAGGTTAGGACAGTTCGCAAAAATTTGGGAACTTGTGTTTAATGAAAGTTCAAGTTAACTGTGTAATGAATATAAAATAGAAGTAGATAAGCTGATCAACTCAACTATTTCATAGAAAGTCAGATACTTTAACTCATGAACTCGTTACGCGACTAGTACACAAGGTTGAATACTAGGATATTGTGACTTTGTGGGTTCGTAGAATTAAAAGTCCAGTTTGCCAAAATTCTAAATGTTCTTTATTTCCGTCGAAATACACTGTTCAATTCTCACGTAACAACATCACATTACATAA
This sequence comes from Mantis religiosa, assembly GCA_030765055.1. Classification (NCBI taxonomy): domain Eukaryota; kingdom Metazoa; phylum Arthropoda; class Insecta; order Mantodea; family Mantidae; genus Mantis; species Mantis religiosa. The sequence continues at coordinate 1,410,966 of JAUKNK010000038.1, read as the reverse complement.
ACACAGTCTTCCAAGGTCGATGACAATAACAAACAGTGACAACTGATTACATTAGCTCTCGTAACAACAACAATTTTGTTACACGTCTTTACAACAATTCTTGTTTGACAACTCTACTACTCACTCTGTTTAAAACTTGCCCGGCTGGCGTGTCACAATCGCTTATATATCTCCTGAAAATTTCTAGATCATTCTAAACCAGAAACCGAGCTATCTCTATCAGTTCAGAAGTAACTAGAAATTTAAATTTACCTCAGTTTGTTTGTTTCGGCAGGCCTTTATCTGCATGTTATCTTGTCAGCCGACACCTTATCAGTTCCTTTGTGTGCGCAAGCCACCTTATCGCGATCGGGTTCGCGACAGTATAAACAAATGTGTTGTGAACTGATAGATATGCACGGTGTGACCAAACTCTAGTGATGAGCTACGAGATTTTACCTCGTGTTATTTATATGTTGGTGGGCGTTAGGATAAAGAACATTAGTTCAGCAAATGATAAATTTAATGGCCGCTAAAGTATTGTCATATCACCGTCCGGGAGGCTAACTGAGAAGTTAAATAACTATTGCTGTTTGTTTTGGTGGACAAGTATCGAGTAGAGCAACTTTGTCGCCATCAGATTAAGTGGTAGTAAGTGAATCGTCTCGCTGCTTATTTGTTTTTAGGAGGGGAGAGGCACACATTCAAGGTCAATCACGAGCTAACCTCATAATGCCAGAATAGAACTCTGTTGCTGCTACACAAATGACTTTTCTGGAACCCTGTTTCGAGAAGATTTTAAATCCAGAAAAATTTAGCGTGAATGGCAAGTATATAAAAGCCGATGCAAGGCCGATGGTCAGTAGTGAGTTGGCCGAAATCAGAGTGTTGTACAGTGTTGTGCTTCGAGCCGAGTGTGGTACGTTTCAAACCCCATGATAAGGAGTACATAGGACGTGAAGCAGCTCCGTGTAAGGGAACACCAAGCTGTGGAACCAGCAGCAAAAGCAGTTTACTTGTGAATGACGCTGTTGTGCTCAGAATTTGCCTGTAGCTCCATGTTAGAGGTGGAACTGTGTGTAAATCTGAAAAATTATAGCAGCATAAAGGAAGAGTGCTTCAGAGTCTTAAAAGAACACTGCAGAGACGTTTCGAAGTATTGTATTTGTGAAAAACAAAGGCCGTTTGTACATTACCATCTAACTAAGAATTTTCGTGGAAGTAGGGACGTTTTAAGGTGAATTTCCGGCGTCTTTGTCATAATACAAGTTGCATTCAAGTTATAACACCTAATTCTTTCATGACAGTGACCAGACAGGAACTTCTGTTTTTTATTATTTTTAACACACCTGGGCTGTTTGTGACTGTGTCATTGCAAGAACAGCGTGTAATCATTCGTTTTATCCATTTTCGTGGTGACACCTAATGAAATTCATCGCCAGTTGAGTGAGGTATGTGGTGATGGTAACATGGATGTGTCTAATGTACGTTCCTGGGTGTGATAGTTCAATGAAGGCAGAACATCGTAAGACAACAAACCAAGACAGTCACGGCCTCGCACGATTCGGTCTGATGACATGATCCAGCGAGTGGAGAACGTTGTTTTGGAGAATCGCTGGTTTAGAATTTTCAGATCTTCATGCAGGATTGTGTGCACAGAACCCACGGTAAAAGCCAAATTTGGAGGCGATATCTGCAACGGTTTTGGTTTGTTGTCACAAGATGTTCTACTTTTGCTGAACTATCAAACCGAGGACCGCACATTAGACACATCTGTGGTACAATCACCACATATCTCATTCTACTGGCGATGAACTTTGGAGTTGTTATATTGGTGAAGGTAGATCTATACCACACGTTGCGGCGACATATTTGAAGTAAGATTCGTTGTCGTGAGGTCCACGCCACACGCGCGCAAAAGGTTTCGCGTTTCTCTCGGTGTGGCGACGCGTGGAGAAGCCAAACCTTACCTCGATGTAGAAGCGATGAACTCACCTGTCTCGAGGCCGTGAAGATGATGGTGTCGAAGATTTCTGTAAATTTTTCTTCCGGTAACTGCGGTGAGCGATGAGATATGAAACCTTAATGTCGTGGTGTTGATTCAAAAGGGAATTTGCGTTTGGGCAATTATGGAATAAAATTATGAACACCGTTTCACTTTACATGTATTTATTTCTCGACATCATTTGCTTAAAATGCGACATTTTCACTTTACTAACTTTTAATTTTATCCTTCGCTTTGTGAATGATACAACGGTTTTCCACTTAAGTTATTTCTCGTCGCGTGGCGTATTCAGTTTATATTTTAATGGTTTATTGCACGTTAAAGAGTGGTGAACTCCACTATCTTCCTATAGTTTTCAAGAGCCTTTACCCAAAAACCCCTCTATACGCTCCGAGAGTACAAGCAAGAAGAAGAAAGCAATTTAAGTATAAAATTATTGGTTTTTTTTCTATGTTTCGTTGTTTCGACGTCACAATCTGTGTAGGTTGGTTTCCGGAATTTTCTCAATTAGGGATTTTAATAAATCTAATCATTCGATGCATCATCTACATGGCCTGCTTGGTTATTGATTTTCATTGAATTTTAGATGACCATGTTTACTTTATATGTCCATATATGGAATTTTAAAATATATTTACAAACCAATATGCAATATCAGTTTTAACTTCAATAGGTGTCACACCACGAAAATGGAGAAGGCTAATGATTACAAGCTGTTCTTGCAATGATAATGTCGCTGTTTTAAGTACAAAATCAGTCACTGCCACTAGATTTCTATGCATTGTACAGTGCTGCCATATCTGTCACAGATTCACAAACAGTCCACGTGTATTTAAAAAAAACCAAGCTGCTATCTGGTCCCAGTCCTCAAAAGAAATAGGTGTTATAACTTAAACGCACTTCGCAAATTTCAAATGAGTTGATATTTTTTGGAAATTAAATAACTGAACTATTTTCGAGGTAAATCGAACGAAATTGTAATTACTGTGTTATATCTGTGAACTCCTTCGGTTGAATAGTTTACAGTTTAAGCTCATCGTAGCGTTTGTGAAACCTCGTAAACGTCTGAATTTTCAAGACAGAAGAAATAAGAAGTATGAGAATGATAGGGGAGCAATTCAATATAACTGTTGTTAAAACACGAAGCCGATCACTTATCATACAAAGCATGTCTCTTACCACAATCACAACAGGTAGAAAATTGACTTCCCACATCTCGTATTTTACAAGTTGGATATTCACAGTACTACTAAGCATTTTTGTTCAAGGATGATAAAGTTTCACGCTATCACTTTCTTGCAGAAAATCCTCAGCTGAAGCTGACAGCTAAAGCTATTCAGCCCAAGCGCGGTCTTAAAGCGTTGCAATTGTCGACAACAGGTCACAGCAAACGCTTCCGTAAGAATGGAAAGGTAATAGACGAATTTTAGAAATACAAGGTGTTTCATTAGCTTAATTGCGATCCGCCCGCCTCGGTAGAGTAGCGGTAGCATGTCTGCCTTACGTTCAAGAGGTCCCGAGTTCGAATGTTGGTCAGGGTGAGTTACCTGGATAAGGTTTTCTCCGGGGTTTTCCCTTTTCCTAAAAGACGAATGTCGGGTAACTCTAAGCTCCATGGACCCTGAGCCCATTTGAGTATCATTTCACCCATTTCATTCATCGTCCGATATGACTTTACGTTCGAGGACGTAAATTACAAAAACAAACAAAAACAAACTTAATTGCGATCCAGTATGCATCACTTAATAATTTTGCCAAATCTTATAGCACCCAATTTAAATTTGAAAAAGAATTTTGCCTTCTAACTTTGCTAAGCTACAAGAATTCTGTCTGCTATTAGGAGTTTAGTATGTTGAATACTGGAAGAATACTTAGGCTTAAAAGCTACATATGAACTGGTGGAATCTAGCTACAGAACTTTCTTTAGCCACGAGCCAGAGCTTCCACGCTCTAACCTACTACACCTCGCGGAAGCTTCTACCTTAAGTTATAAAAAATACCTTCATGTTCGTGGAGTAACGTGAAATTTCTCGGATTATTATTTTGTCTTCTTTGATCGCAGTAATCGAGATGTGATATGATAATTTCCCTGACCCTTTGGGAGTGGCAACTGTCCATATTGTGCCAGGATGACATTTCTCTTGTTTTAATATTTGATGTACTGAGTTGCGCTGAATCCTTCTAGTTCTTGGCTTGCCTATAAAATAGATGGGCTACGAAACATTTGTATCCTTTTCATTACTCACTTGTCCTAGATGTTCAAGTATGTTAATACATTTCAGAAGCAAACGTAGATAACTGATTTTTAAATACTTTGTTGAAGTTTGCACATATCGCGTTAGCCAGACCGTGGAATTAATGTGGATTTTGTGAAAGCCTTTTTATGTTTCTAAAGGCCTGAATACTAGCGAACCGAGTTTCATTTCCTGCTAGCATGAAATCCAATAATGAGCATTACATTTACTGTTTAACTCGTGTGGGCTGTTGTTTGAAAAAGTCCATTCATTGATGCATAGGGGTCACTGTTGTTTTGTTGTCAGTCAATATACCTATTGCTTTTGTTGTTAATTTTATGCTACAGTCACCAATGTGAATAGTAAAAAATAATTACCCAACGGGATGGTAGGGCCTTTGTGGCTCCCGTTCGAGAGGTCATGGTTTCGATTGCCTTAGTTAACCTTACAGACACATGGCTTGTTTCTGTAGGTTTACCTGGATTTTCGCCATTCGTCTTGGATGGCAACTTCATGGTTCTAAGTGATGCTGTGACCAAATCCTCCTTCTCCTGATTGGGGGAAGCTTCGTATCCCACCTACCAGGGAATGGCAAGCCATCAGAAGAAGAGAAACGGTATTACAAGCTCCCCGGAGAGTTTTAATCTGTAGCTGATGGAGATCTTGCCCTCTGCTATAACACTTTTTCAGATCCGACCGGCCTTTGCATGCTGTCACCACACCCGTCCCTCTCGAAGGGATCAAGGCAAAATGTCCTCAAAGAGTGGAAGTGCAAATTCCCCCACCGAAAGTTATCAGAACGTCATAATGTTATTAATCTGTTGTGTTACTAATATCAGTAATATACAGAGAAGTATAGAAATACAGCAAACCATAGGGAGGCGAATTTGAACTTAGATCTACTGGGCTTATGGTTTGATTTCTTTCAAAATTCTTATATTTCGTTTAGGCTAAATTTGGGAAATGTATAATAAAACGCGGCTGGTAAATTAAGTAACTAAATAACGAGTTATCAACACCTAACTCTGCAACTTGCTGGTGCCTACCGCTCAAGATAACGTCAGATGTTTTCCATTTTACTCCAATTGTTACAGTTCACAAGACGATTACCGCACATAATTTTGGCTGCCAGAAGACGAGTTGTTATTTTGATGTGAGTATTGTTACTTATAGGGCGAGCGATATTTAAGAATTATTTGGCATTATTGGGATTTAACATTTCCGTTCTTAGACGTGTTAAATGACTGGTGTGTTTCCGACAAGATACGTACTTTGGACTGCCAAATCAGCTTTTCCGGCTAACCAAAGTCGAATGATCACGGGTGGCGTGACTCAGGAATGCACACAGCACAGAGGTGTCGTTGAAGGTATACCCTGCTCCAAAGAGGAGGTGGCCTTTGGCTTATAGCCATCCCGGGACATTGTCCCTAACTGGCACAGAGAGGATTCTTATGAATACTGTCCGTGGTTAGACAGTGAGTATTTATTTGTGTAACTTTTTTTAAATAAGAATGTCTCTAGAGAGCGACATTAAAGATAGAAGATAGAAAGAAGAATTGTGAGTTTCTACTAAGCAATGGTAAGATGTTGTTTGGCTAGTGCAATTCTAGGATGTTGCTAAGTGTTCCCAGGGTCAATGTCGTACTCCTCGGAGCCGCGAATTAGTTGATTAAAACTATCTGGTAAGCTGGCGTAGAACCTTCCGGCAAGGTGAAGGATGTAGTTCAAGTTAGTAAAGGATAAATCAGAGTTGATGTTTGCGTTTGGAATTTACCATTCAGCAGTTGCTGCAATGCGGAGGTATCTCTTCAGCAGAACTTGTAGCTTGTGAAGATGGCTTTTGGCTGCAGCGCCCCATATCTGGCAAGCGTAGGTTAACGAGGGTCGTAGTACCTGTTTATAGATAAGCAGTTTATTCCGCAGAGACAAAGGGGATTTTCTGTTTTACAAGGGATGCAGCATAGGCATCCGTGCGAATTAATACAATTGGGTAAGACAGAGCTGAATAAGAATGAGTAAGCTGGAGTGAGACAGCTGACGTAAGGGCTGCTGAGTAAAAAGATAACCGTCATTTTTTGCAGGTAGGTATTTAAAGTATTAAATGGTAGCGCACTCGGGATCTAATTGAGGGCTTTGAACGTGACTGCGCCGTTGGTCTTTGCTGCTAGGCTCCACGCAGGAAGAATACTATTCACTCGGGCGTTCGTCAACACATCCCAAGGTATGGAGTTTTAAATTACGTACTAATTCATTTTACTGCCACACATCTCCTCAACATCTCGCAGGGCCTTATATGTTAAGTGGAGTCTTGGAATACAGACATTGATCTGGGTTGACTTTGAGTATTATTCCTAGGAGTTCCCATGCCGGTCTACCGCTTCCTTTATTCCCTACCATCTATTGTTACGCTCCCCGGAAGTAACCCCCATCTTCTTCCAACGCTAGATGCAGCAGTATTGACCTGTTTTTTTATTCTCCTCTATTCTAAGTTACGTCCAACAAAGTTCGGTCATATCGACATTCAATGAAATTGGTGAAATGATGCTCAAATAAGCCCAGGGTCCATAGAGCTTAGATTTACCCGACATTCGTATTTCGGATAAGGAAGAACACCGGAAAAAACCTTCTACAGGTAACTCACCCTGACTGACATTCCAACTTGGGTGCTCTTTAACGTGAGACAGACACGCTGCCATCTACGTTACCGAGGCAACCATTGACGTGTTTGTAAGATTACGTATTTTCAGTGTAAAATGCCTTTATTGAACCTGGAAATTACACAGTACTAGCGAATCGCAATTTCATTGACATCCGTCCTTAAAGTGCATAGGAATGTCAGCATTATGAGAGTGAAACAATGAAGCGTGAATTTAAATAGTTTGTCATTGTGTATATTGTGGCTTATTTGTTACATTCCAGTAACAAACGGTGTGAATAAATACCTTAATTAACATCCAAAGTGTGTAAACTAGAGCGCAGTGACAAATGACACTTGCAATAGAGTCCGACGTAAACAGCTGACTGCAGAAAAGTCAACACGTGTTTGTTCGCGCAGTGATACCGATATACTCTTCATGTGCGGTTGTATGTCTAAGCGCGCTGGGATTGTACGTTCCCTAACTTCTACCGCCGAGGTACAGTGCGTGATTTTATCAATAATTTTGTGAGAGAGGTTCGGTGCACGATGATGCGATGAGTTGTCTTAGCAGAAGAAACACTGAAAAATAGATCGAATGGAAGGCTTAAAACCCAAGGGAAATCAATAAACAAATTGGCCCAACAAGGTGTATCGGCCCAACACACAAAGCAATAATAAAAGAACTCTTATAGTCAAATGAACCGTCAATCCTCCACGAAATAAAACCCGCAGATTACAGGAAATGAGTTCAGAGGTTTATTGCCCACCACTGAATTGAGGTATATATTAGACAGGATATTTTTACCGATCCAATTTGGCATGGTTTATCGGAATGCGGAAATTCACAAAATACATGCATATGGTGCACCGAAATACGAATGACATCCAGGAAACCTTTTTATAATTTGTAAACTGGAATGCGTCATTCGCTCCCTCGCTCACCAGTTATTGGTCTAATTTGTGGTAATAAGTCAGCTAATTTAGATGTTTACGGCTCGGATGTCCTCTTTCGGTTTATTGCACAGCTAATGAAGATAAGATAAGCGGTAATGTTTTCAACAAGAGTCACTGTCCATGATGATGATGATGATGATGATGATGATGATGATGATGATGGCACTACAGGCTATGAAGGCCCTTGGCCTCCCTAACCACCCTCTTCCAGTTTACTAGCTCCTCTGCTTTTCTTCTCAAGCCTTTAACCCTGAGGCGGTCCGGCCTGTAGCGAACCACATCAAGCCCTCCCTTGTGCTCAACGCCTCACAATTAAGGAATGGTAGCGTGAGGAGGTTAAGAAGAGGGAGAGTATAACCGGTGCGAGGTGACTTGTAGCTCTCGCGTGAGAACTCTCATCTGTACTTCAATAGTGTGTGCGTCCTGACTGGTTGTAGGTTGAATGATGACACCACGAATGTGGTAGAAAGAAGTTTATTGTACTCCTTAGATTCCTTTGCTCGCCACCGTAAAGTCGTCATCCGTGAGGTCGCTGTGTTTAGCGTTACTGTATCCCTCGTCAATATTGTGTTGTGATGTGCAGAGGCAATAGCACTGTGTAGTCGAATTAGATGTATTTATCATCTTCCGTATATGTTACTCTTTGAGCTAACTCTCACTAGAGCGACTGTCAAATACGACACTTTGTCTCGGTGCATGGCGCGGAAGTGTACTTGTTAGGCGGCGCCGAATACCGCGTCCCTCTCACGGAGATCACAGGACCGAAGTGTAGTTACTAGAAAAACCTAATTTCCGCCATCACTCTCAATTCCTCCCACTCTAATTATTTCTTGGAGTTTGGAAAATCACCTGAAGAAATGTAAATTTTCCTTTGGCTGGTACTTATCCCCACTTACGATCAGTGTCCAGAATTTCCAGTTTTGGACCTAATATCAGAGACTCTTTCTCTAACGGTCCGCATGCGAAAATGTATGCGGAAGCATGCGTTCTGCGCGTCGGTCAAAATATTAAAGCCTATTGTCAGAAGCACGCATGGGATTTTAACAGTGGGTTGGTTTTCGACTGGGTGGCACCAAATTTGCTTTGAGGGCAAAACAGACATTAGAGTAGGGTTGTTCGTTTACAGGGATTGCAAAGGAAGTTTACTGATTTTCCCAGAGTGGCCTTGTAACCGTGGCCGTCTCTGGACTATATGCTAGCATTTTTTGGGTTTAATTTACGTCCTCCAACGTTAAGTCATATCGGACGATGAATGAAATGGGTGAAATGATGCTCAAATGATCCGTGGTCCATGAAGCTTAGAGCTACCTGAAATTCGTCTATCAGGATAAGGGAAAACCCCGGAAAAAACCATATCCAGGTAACTCAACCTGACCGAGATTCGAACTGAGGACCTCTTGAAAGTGAGGAGGTCTATTGCTAGCAATATGGCATATCTATTCTGGTATACGTCATTTATTAGTAGTTATTCGCTTTTTTATGTTAATGTCTCTCTGATAACAAGTTATAGGTCGTAGTAATGTTCCTAGGTGATAGGGACTGCGTCAACCCCCAACCTTCTCAAGTTATCATCTACATCCTCTACCCATCTTTTCCTGGGTCTTCCTCTTCTCCTTCTGCCATCAATCTTTCCAATGAATATCTTCTGAACTACACTGGTTTCCGGCATTTTGTAACTCCAAGTTAGTCTGCATTCTGCATCCATCCAGGTCCCTTATCTCTCAAAATATATTTCTCAAAATCTTTCTTACCACCGTAATAACCACGTCCCTCTCTGGTTGCCAACACCCAGCTATCTGAACCATACATGATTATTGGCCTCAGTACAGTTCTATATAATTTAATTTTGGTATTCCTTCTGACGTTCATTGATTTAAACATACTGTACAAGGCATAGAAACATCTGTTACCCCTTACTACTCTTTCCTGAATTTCCTCTGACGTTTTATGTCTACTGTTACTATAGATCCCAGGGATTTAAATGTTTCCAATCGTTGATATTCCTTCTCATGCAATTTAACTGTGGGTTCTCTTCTTCTTACACCCCCATCACCTCCCATCTTCATATATTTGGTTTTACTAACGTTCACTACCAATCATAAAACCTGTGCTCTCTTACCAAACTTCATATGCTTCCTCAAAAGCTCGTCACTGCTCATACATGAGGCCAGTCATTTACGCTAGTTCCTCAATAACTCTGGCCTGTGCAATTTTATGAAGTGCATCATCGCCATAATTTTCTTTAGGAAACCGATAGATTTTCCATCTATAAGAACGATCTAAATAGCAGATCGCTTAACCTGCGGAATCATATAATGACCATACGTTCGCTGTAGCACTGTTACCACACGAAAGCAGTGAAGTGACTTGTCAATAACATATATTTATTAACTAAGAGGGCTCAAATAACATTTTACTCCATGTAGCAAATATTTTGAATAAGTACGACAGATAATATTTTCCACTCAAAAGTTCCATAATGAGATTTTACTGATATTACCCCAATACCAGAAAAGCACTGCATGTGACAGTGCCTCCCGATCTTTTATGATTAGCGTAACTGAAAAATTAAAGTTTCGTGAAACAGTTTGTTACAATGATGAAAAAAGGTGATAAAAAAGAAATCTACACTATGATATTCACGAACTATGATTTTTGCAGAAAAGTTTCAAATAATTTTATTTACTTTTGTAAATGTAGGAGATATACAAAATTGTTATTGCACAAACAATGCATGTATGTTAAAGTACATAACCTACATGAAATACATGTTTGGTAGATTTCACCATTTTCGGTAAACACATTACATTGTTTTCTGTTTTACGTCCTCCAAAGTTCAGTCATATCAGACGATGAATAAAGTGATGTTCACATGAGTAAGCGTACATAGAGCTTAGAGTTAGCAGACATTCATCTTTCAGGATAAGAGAAAACCTCCAACGTTAAGTCATATCGGACGATAAATGAAATGATGTTTAAATGAGTACATGGTACATAGAGACTAGAGTTACCAAACATCCATCCTTCAGGACAAGGGAAAACCTCCAATATTAAGTCATATCGGACGATGCATGAAATGATGTTCAAATGAGTACAGGATACACAGAGATTAGAGCTACCAGATATCCATATTTCAGGATAAGGGAAAGCCTCCAGCGTTAGGTCATATCAGACGATGAACGAAATGAACTTTAAATAATTAAAGGTTCCGTAAAGCTTAGAGTTAATTTACATTTGTCTGTCAGGATAAAGGAACACCCCTGAAAAAGTCTTTTACAGTTAACTCACCGTGACTAGATTTGAACTCGAAACCTTTTTGGCCGTGAGGAAGATTCGCTACCATCTACGCTACCTGGGCGGATCCCTTTAAATTGATTTGCGTTGTTAAATAGCCATACTTGTTCCGAATGGGTTGCAAAGGTAATGGAATTTCAGGGCCTTCATATAGAAATATGGACTTTCCAGATTTCATTGTCCTCGTAGTACTCTGCTGGACCTAAAAGGAAATACGTAATGCTGCAAATTTATATTCCAATTCAACAAATATTTCTAACTTATTTGCTGCGTAGTTTGATCCAAAACTTTCTATAACGAGATTTAATCGGAAATTTGAGTTCATAAAAGTAAGCACTAAAATCTATGGATCATGTTTTTCATTTGAGAATCATTGCCCTTGTTTCTTTCAACGTCCGATGTGACTTAATGTTGGAAGATGTAAATTTAAAAAGAATATATGGTTAGCAGAACTTATAAATAAAGAGAAAACTTGCACATAAAAGGTGAATATATGTGGAGCTTTTCCTTATATGTCCTGCTAAGTTACTGAACTTACATATCTATTCTTTGAAGCGAAACCAAATAGGGAGGTCTGTATACTAGCAGGGGACAGCGTAACTAAATGGCGAGATATCTAATAAATTTCAAAACCATATTTATTTTCAAGAAAGTCTGACCACCCTAAATACCTTTAAATGGAAAATTATTCTCTTTTCTTCTTATTCATAATCATCATTTTCTGGTTCTTCCTATGCCACTGCTTCTCTGCTGCACGGATTATGCAAATTGCCTCTTCCGACTTATTTGTTCAACTTCAGTTTTTTCCAACATCCGTTCTACCCGTTTTATACCTTTGTATGATCAATACTATCCCTTCATTTTTCACTCTCATCAAATGTTATTAACAGTTGCTCCTGTACGCCTCAACTTTATTATTCTCTTTGTATATACCTAGGTCTACTGGGACACCCTCATTTCGAAAACAGTCTCTTCTGGTACAACCTTTTACCTCTTGTTGCTTGTAATTTACATTTATTTTTCTGGTTCATAGTAAGGGACTTGTTCTCATACATTAACGTTAGCTAAACCATTATTTTATAAAATTTGTTTTTTGCTTTTCTAATTTTACTGGGTGATAATTTAGCTATAAGGCCACATATTTGTCGAAATCTATTAATTTTACTTTGTAATTCTGTATCTCTGTTAAAATGTTTATTTCAGCCAAAATACTCCAAAGCTGAAACCATTTTCTAATATTTTGGTTCCTAATAATTTTAGAGCTTTTGTGGTAAAATATTCTGCTCATATTTATGTCAGTTCCATAGCCGGGATTTGAACCTTAGATCCTCCAGTTTCCGTCCGGATGCTCGACAATGGCCAATGTGCTAGCATAAAAGATCATGGCTAGTGTGAATGAAGAATTAGTTTCCATTAATTAGCCTACTATGTTCAAAATATAAAGACCGGATCTTAAAGTACTTACAGCACAGTAAATCGCCATTAAGATAGTTGTCTCAAGTGTTTATGAGTAGTGCTAGTGGTTTACCGGGAAACACGCAAGTCAGTTGGAGAATTTAATGTCATGATGGTACGTTGGCCATGCTATCTTAATGGTTAAGAGCAGCAGGAAGGACGCCAGAATATCCGTGGTTAAAGTCCCGTCTATTGCACTGAATTTTTCAGTCCGACTTTACCTTCACGTCAGCTGCCGTGGTGCGGGTGCTGCGGACCCTTAGAACTCGTGGTACCTCTGACGTTACTAGAGGAAACTCGGGACGGACATTGGAGCCCCTCCTGAATGGCAGTTGTTCGAATTGGATTGGACTCGAGGGGGCAGTGTGTTCCCGAATCCCGTGGGAGACGGGTACCTCCGGCCAGGCTACGGACGCCCGGAAGGGGTAGAGGGTTGCCTGAAACGTCCCGGGTACTAGCCTGCAGAGCTAGTAGAAGGTGTGCTAGATCACCAGGCGGTCCCACGGAGATTATTAGGTAGTCTGCCCTGCGAGGTTCACGCGCGTAAGTGGTGTATGCATTTCCACCCGTTTTGAATGGGGTGGGGGGTTAGACCCTAGTTATTGCCCCCAGGAAACATCCCCGGAGTTATCCATCACCCCCGGGCTGAGAGAGGCCGGAGTCTTCGGACTTTCGGATAGACCTAGTGGTACAAGTTTGACTTTACCTTTACATAATTCCTATAGCTTAAGTTATTTGAAGGACGCGCCGTGGCTCTGTGGTTAGACCGCTTGGCTCTCACCAAGGCGGCCCGGGTTCTATCCCAGGCGACCGCAAAGTGAGATTTGTAGTGGACAACACAGCACTGGGGCGGGTTTTCTCCGGGATCCCTGGTTTCCCCCGCCATCTCATTCCAGCGGTGCTCCATCTTCATCTCAGGTATCATGAGTGTCATCGCCTGTGGTGCCGTATGTAGTAAAAGCGGGCGTTAAGCACTACACATTTCACACATTAACTTATTTACAGATCACGTAGAGGTTTTCCCCTCTGCTGCATCGTCATATCATTAGTGTATAATAAAATATTAAAATAATAATATCTACCTATTTGTATATTTGAGATGATGTAATTTCTCTTCAAAATTGTCTTGTGATCCAAATGTACTTCACACGGGAGAAAGTTTTTTTATGTTATAACTCTTTGCCTTGAACAATTGTAGTTATATCCTTTGAAAAGTGTGTGCATAAATAACAGAAACACTTGACTTTTCTGTGAAGAATTGAGAAGTACTTTTCATCCGAATGTATTTTCGCGACCCCATTATTGCGATGACACGATCGGCGCGGACAAAGGGACAGATAGTGCAACTCGGAGATAAAAGGTTTGGCGAAAGATAGAGTGACTGAATGAGTGAGTGAATGAGTGAGTGAGTGAGTGAGTGATTGTGTAGTGCTTTAGGGCCCGTCGACAACAAGGTCATTTGGGCCCGGCGAAAGATAGATGACTTGCCGTCTTGATTGTTAAAGACCGTTCCACAAATCTCTAGGACAATGAGTGGGGCTATAAAGGAAGCCGCGAACAGCCACCTAGGAGTTAACTTGGACAGAGGTCTAACTTTTCGCCGACACATCACGGAAATTTCGGCGAAGGTACAGGGAGCAATCGCTTCCCTGTACCCAATGCTGGGGTCGACCTCGATGCTAGTTGGCATGAAGTTGTATCTCTTCCGAGCGCTGGTAATCCCGGTGATGCTACATGCCTGCGAGATCTGGGGCATGGCAGCAGACTGCTGGATAGCATGGCTTCAACGTGCACAGAATAGAGGACTACGGCTTATCTATTCTGTGGGACGTTATTTCCCTACCAGGTTGCTCCACGAAGCATCGGATCTTCCATATGTGGAGGATGAAATTAGGCGCCGGGGTTCAAAATTATAGGCAAGTTTACCATCACACAGAAGCGCCCTTGTTAGATCATTGGGAGATTATGACCCCACTAGATGCCGATCTAGACTGCACCGGGTCCCACGTATGGCATGCGGGCACCCTAGATAACCCAGGAGCTAATTCTATCAGCAGCTAAAGCTCAGCTCCTCATAATTCTTCTAGGCTGTTTGGCATCTAAATTTTTCCCCAACTAAAAAATAAAAAAAAATATATAAAGATTTGGGTGCAAAGTACTGCATCCTCCCCTTCAACCCGAAGGTTCTTCTGTAACCTGTAAATTAACTCCAAACCAAAAGACCTACACCACCTTCATCCTACAAACTTCAATTCTAAATCTGACCTGCGGTAAAACCCTTAACGGATGGGCACGCAGCAAAGACCTTCTGGCTGTATACAGCCAGCCAGCCAGCATGAGTGAGTGAGTGTGTGAGTGAGTGAGTGAGTGAGTGAGTGAGTGAGTGAGTGAGTGAGTGAGTGAGTGAGTGAGTGAGTGAGTGAGTGAGTGAGTGAGTGAGTGAGTGAGTGAGTCGTAATGGTACTCGATGACTGTGCGCCTGCAGCGGTGATCTGAAAGTGAACTCTTTTGTGTATTTACGTGTGCAGAAGCTACGAGAGATTGTGTTAGTTTATATTTTGTCAGCCTGCTGCTAAGGGTGTACAAACTGTCATTCTACGCAAATAAAGAACATTTTGAATGTCTGCAACCTCGACTTTTAAATACTACGAACCCATAGAGTCGCATATTTTGTACTGTTTTAGAGTTCCTATATTATAAAACAGCGAAAAATTTAGACTCTATTTATGTAGGTAATTTTAGTGATATTCAACCTTTTATGGTTTCAATGTTTTTGTTACCATTTTGCTACTGGTTTAATTTTCCCTGGGCTATTTTTTTCTTGTGTCGTACAATGAATGGAATTTCAGAGCCACTATATAAGTTTCCTTTGACATCGTGTTTACATAACTGTTTATTCATTCCTGTGATCACTGATTACATGACAATTGAGGTCCTGCAGCTGGTGCCTTTACACTGCTTATCTGTATAGTCATTGCAAATGAAGTCTTTAATCTCTTAGCTTTATTCAGCAGCTGTGTGCTGTCCTTTCAGTGGCAGTAAAGTTTCGAAACTTATCATTATAACTATGTTTGACCAAACCTCATTAATATCTTATAGAAGTGGATTGAAATTTCTTGTTTTGCCATATTTGTTCGAGACACAGTGCAGATTACTTTACGATGAAGTAACAAAATGGTTTTTGGAACAAAGTATATACTTGAACCAGGGTACATTATTTCATAATACTCCATTAATAATACGTATTATTTATGTTATGAAAGTAGAGCATCCTTTCATTTCTTTAAATTTTCATCCTCCAACATAAGCCACGATAAATGACTAGATAAATGAAATGGGTGAAATGATGCTCAAATGAGCACAAGCTCTGTACATCTTATTACCCGATATTCATTTTTAGGATAAAGGAAACCTCCGGAAATAGTCTTATCCAGATAAGACACCACGACGTAGACTGGATTCTGGGACCCCTTGAACGTGGGATGGGCATCATACTACCTATGCTACAGTGGCTTTCCTCTTTTATTTACCTTCTATTGACATTAGCTTGCCAATACAAAACAATCCGTCTAGAATAATCTACCCGATGGGGGAAGAGAAACAGAAAACAATATAAAAACAAGACCTGAAGCTTTCCTGGCGACGAATACGCACAGTTTCTTCTCGTACAGCCAGCCAGGTGAAAAGACGATTAGACACCAACCTTTCGGGAGTGTGCATCTCTCCCATTATAAGGATATTTATTAAAAATGTTATAACCACAAAATGAAATACTGGATATAACACAGCTCTAAACAAGGACAAAAGACTATCAAAATTCGCATTACTGAACAAAGGACTGTTTTCAGTATATTAAATGCCAGCTCAGGAGATGGCGTAAGTATAGAAAATTGTGTCAAAGAAACGTAACTATTAACTTGATTATCAAGCTGTATTTATCTTTGCTTCTTAATTCGATGGATTTCCATTTTAAGGCCGGTTTCCAGGAGGAGCTGAACTGAAATCCAGCATCACGATTAAGCGTGCTCCTTTCAGAGGCAATTGCCAAAGACTCCTTAATTCTCCGCTCCCAATAACTGTTTCATATTGCCAAGATGATCGTCTACCGAAAATTGTCTCTGAGGTCATTATCAAAACAATGCTCTGCCAGCACAGACGTCTCATGTTACATTAATTATTAATTAATGAGAATTACATCATGTGAGTAATTCCACACTCTTTGTACATGCACTTAAGAACATTAACATTGGCCCTTCTGATCTTCTTGACGGCTTCGACGTGGTTTCTCTATGTACAAGAATACCACTTCAAGAAGCAATACAACTTCTGAAGGAGCATTTTCCGGCTGATATCATGGAGCTCTTCCGACACAACCTGACGTCCACTTTCTTCTTGTTTGGTGGTACTTTCCTTGAACAAGTATACGGAGTAGAAATGGGCTCCCCTTTTTTTATTTTTTATTTTTTTAAGGAAAAGGAGAAAGGAAAAAAGTCTATTTGTGTACTAAGTGTGATGGGGAAGAAGGGTGGGCTCTGATTTTTTTTTTTTTTGTAAGTCTCATAAATTAATGTCCAGGTGCTTATTCAGGAGATTCCATATGTTAGGGTATCGTTTCATCCTATATCTTTCAGCCTTTAGCCATGATTTAAACTCTATTAAAGTCGGTTTCTCGAAACTCAGGCAGTAATGGTAGAAACCAAAAGTCAACCATATCTGTGGGTGCTCTGTTGCTCCCTTCTGCAAGTTCCAAGCTAACAAAACTGAGGTTACAGAATTTTCCGACGTTACCCCAATCATATATCCCGTCTGCTTCTTGGTCCATTTCCAGATGCCGCGTACCATTACGCAGCTAGTTATTCTATGAATTTGCGTATCTACGTCTCCACAATGTTTGCACCACGGCTCCGGCACTATATTGTGTTTATGTTTCTTAGCTTCCGTGGGAATGATTTCGTTTACAAACTGATACAAGGTTACTTTCCAGTCCAATGGTACAAAACGATACCCGAAGAGTTTCCATATATTTTTCCAGGGAGTATTTGGATATTTGAGAACAATCGCCGGTACTGCCAAGAAATCCTTTAATTACTCCTTATATATAATTTTGGATGTTAACGTCGTTGTTGTCCTTGCAATTAAAGGCAAAACTCTCTCATAATCCCTTCGCACCTGTCGAAAGGCTGCAGGAGGTACCATATGTGCGCCAATCACTTGTTTGCTGAACTGTATATCCTGTTGGCTACCTTGGCCATTGATGGCTGCCAGGATAGAACACAATAACAGGGCACGACACTTCACTTGCACATCCACCAAATTCCATCCGCCACTATTTATGTCCCTCCGCAACTGTGGTCGGGCAATTTTGTAGTACTGATTCTTCCAAATGTAGTAGCCTATTGCCCGTTCTAACCGTTGTGAGAACTGATGGGGCATCGGAAGCACCTGTTCCACGTACCACAGCTTCGCAAGCACAAAGTTATTCACGTGCCAAATTTTCTGTACAAAATTCAAATTCCTCGTCAACTGTGAGGTCAATTTATATGTGCAGTGGTTAACAATTCTTCTCCAGTTTACTGCGATCAGGTCATCTAGGCGGGGTGTTAGAAGCAGACCTAGGACCTTAATTTCGGACTGATGTGTAACGCGAGCGTCCTCCATTGTCCAGTTATTCAAGGCCAGGATGCGATTTACTGTAATTGATCAAAGCCCCTGATGCTCTCTGATATTGTAATAATGTTGGTTCAATTGCTGTGAGGTCACCAGAGTCCGTGAGCACCAGTGTAATGTCATCCGCATACGCAAATACTCTCTCAAGATTCAAGAGGTTTTTTCTCCTGTAGAGTACGGAGACTATGCCTCTTATTAAGGGTTCTACACACATCGTATACAGGATCATCGACAGTGGACATCCCTGACGGATGGACTGTTCTATAAGCACTGGCTGCGTAAAATATCCATTTACTTGGATTCTGGAATATGCCGTTGCATAGAGCCATTGTATGATATTCACAAATGAGGGAGAGAATCCAAAGCGTCGTAGCACACCCCATAGATAACCGTGATGAATTCTCTCAAATTATATGGTAAAATCCAACGCCAAGATTGCCACCGGATCATCAGTTTGCGCTCACATTCAATAATGGTATCTCGCAACGTCCTTAGAATATGCGTAATCTTCCTATCTGGGATTCCACAGGTCTGTCCTTTCCCAATAATGTCAGGCAGGTATCTCTTCATCCTGTTGGCGATAATCTTGGTATATAATTTGTAATCTGAATTTAAAAGCGTGATTGGACGATAATCGTTCACATCTAGTGCTGCCGCTTGTTTGGCAATGAGCACAATGACGCCTTCATTAAATCCAGACATGATTCCCGGACCTCGCTGTAACTCCAACATTACACCAAGCAAAGTATCTTTTATTATACTCCAATTGTCACGGTAGAACTGATACCCAATACCGTCGGGTCCTGGTGCAGAAGTCATACTGGCCGACGCTAATGCCGTGCACAATTGTTCTTCCCTTATATCCTCAGTCAAGGCCACATTCATCTACGGCGTTGCAAGTGGTTCAATTAGCGTATAGACATATTCCTGTGCTGCCCTGTTGATTTCCACTGCAGCAAATCTGTGGGTAAATGTATCCTGAACCTCCGTTAAGATTTCTCGTGAGGTCGTCAGTAAGTTTCCTCCCGACGAACGTAACTTGGAAAGATATTTCCGTGTCCCTGAGTGCTTTTCGGACGCTAAATGATACAGGGACGTTCTCTCCCCGTCCTGCACCGAGCGGTCGCCCGCGCGGATCTGTGCTCCCCGGCAAAGTTCCTCATGTAAACAACAAAGCCTTTTTCGGACCGCAGCAATATGTTGCGTCACGTTTCATCCATCACACTGTTGCTGATACAAGTCATTTAGCAGGTCGTAGTAATAATTCAACCGTTGACGTCGCACCTTTACCCTCCCAATACCTTCACCTTTATAAAAATTACGGATGGCAGGTTTGAAAGTGTATAACCACTGTTGCAGCAAACTGGGAGTCCTGCTTTGAGCACGACGCTGCCACCTCATCCACAACAGTCGAAACATTTCTCGGATTGACTCCTCCTGGAGAAGCTCAGTGTTTAGTTTCCAATAACTTTTGCCCATTGTCGGTGTCCGGGTGGTATGCACCAGCGTCATAATCAGCGAATGGTGGTCACTAAAAGGTACAGGTCGCACTCTCACGATGCGGATCTGCTGCTTCATGGTTGTACTAACATAAATTCTGTCGATTCTGGAAGCCGTCTTGTTTCGGTGAAAGGTATATTCAACATAAGTGTCATAGAGATATTCCCAGGCGTCCTGCAGCTCCAAGGATTTACAAACACGTTCTAACATAGCGGACGGTTGGTAATGTCCAGTTTGGTCTTTTGCACTAAGCACACAATTAAAATACCCTCCGAAAACCAATTTGTCATACCGATGGCGCAAAAAGAAAGGCAACTCTTTGGCAAGAAAGTCTTCCCTTTCCTTACGTCTCTTGGAACCTGAAGGTAAATATACGTTAACTAGTAAAAGATTATTATCCGTTAATAAGGAAGTAATTCGGCCACTCGCATGTTTTTCCGTCAACTGCAACCCCAGAGACGAGCGATAAACTATGGCGGTGCCCCGTTGCTCCTCTCCCACATTGGAAACAAAATTATATCTCGGGCCAAAAAAGTTTAAGTGGGGCTCATTGTTCTCTTGCAAAAACAAAAAATCAAGGTCGTGCTCAAATGTAAAATCCCGTACCAACGCTTGCTCAGTTAATTTACATTCACCGTCGCAAATGTCCGAAGAATCAATACCATAAGGAGGAACACTGAAGGAAGCAGTGCTTCACCACGTATTCAACCATCCAATCACTGTTCCACAGATGTATGAGTCTTTTTAGCCTTACTGTTGTAGTCTTTTTTCCAATCGCGGGTCACGTCGACTCACTCCGCCACTACGTAACGTACCCCTGGACTTCAATCCACGCTCACACACTAAATCCTCAGAGTCCATTTCCTCTTCCGAAATCGTCGGAGACGGTGGTATGTCACTTGTTGTTGAAGCAGGATCTTTGGTTTGCAGTTGGACCTCCACAGTTTCTTCGTTCTCCAACTCGGGCACTGTACATTCCTCCCCTATCGCATTGGTAATCAAAGGTGACTTCACACTGGTTGGAGAGACTACAGTCGACACTGGCGCAGAGTGTTCCAAGGTTACAGCAGACACTTCCGGACTACACTTATCTTCTTCGGACTGTCTGAGGGGTGGAAAGTCGGTTGCCACAAATGTCTGTTCACCTTCCTCCTGCTCTGTGCTTTGGGTCGGTAATTGGCGGTCATTATTAACTGTCTGTTCCCCTGAGGTCAGCGGTATTCCTGGTGTTGGCAAATTCCCCGTACCAGCTTGGCCCATGTAGTCGGCTCCGAAGCAGTAGTCGGCGTTTTAGGAACGAATCTGCGGGGACACTGATTACGTAAATGACCAGCGGCATGACAAATGGCACAAGTGATGGGTTGGTCAGGGTAACTCACTAATGCGGAGTAACAATCAATATTCAAAAACGAAGGAATATGCTTTTTTATGAGCATAGTAACGGAACGAACGCCATTAGAAACCTTATAGCGAAATGTTTCATTCCAAACATCTTCCTTCACCTGTAACACAGCACCGTATGGCTCCAAAGCTCTGATCAACTTCCTATTGTCGAAATTCAAGGGTAAATTGTACACTTTCACCATCCGTCGTCCAAATCCAGCTACATCAATAGTCACCTTAATGCGCTGCCAGTTTGACAGTACAAAACTAGCTTCCCCATTAAACTGTGTCAGTACTCTTGTGACGAGCTCTGGCGTTGTGCATTGAATAAAAATGTGTCTAGAAATTCCCATCTACCTGCAAACCTGTGACGTCAGTTTCATCCAATTTTAGTGTGTCAAAAATCCACTCATGAATTTCATATGCAGTCGGTCGAATGATGTCACGTTCATCAAATCTAACAACTGATGTCGTTGGTCGGTTTTCCATTATTAATTCTGTCTTATGTAGTAGTAAATGTCAATATGCAACGAGACTACTATTACTAGCAGTATTCGACGAACACAAACAATACGTATCACTAGGCAACACGTATGCTGATGTAAACACGCTTAGCAGCACCCGTGTATGACCTTCCCTCTCGGCGGCGAGCGAGCAACTGATTTGTGACCAGCTATAGCCAATGTCTATATGGAACACCTAGAACATGAAATACTTGCCACAGCTCCACTTAAACCATCTCATTTCTATAGATATGTGGAAGACACTTTTGTAATTTGGCCACATGGATCAGACACTTTGCCTAGCTTTCGACCTCAAATACAGTTTACCATGGAAGGTGAGAAGGATGAAACTCTTCCATTCCTGGATATTCTTGTTTCAAAAACCAGCAACGGTACACTAGGGCAAGCTGTACATCGCAAGCCTGCACACACTGATCTCTATATGAACGCTCATAGTTTCCATCATAAAACTCAACGAGTGGGAGTTCTCAATACACTGGCCCACAGAGCTTTGTCCATCTCTGATCCCAGCCACTTAAAACAAGAATTACAGCACCTGCGACACACTTTCCGACAAAATGGCAACTCCGAATATGACGTTGAAGCCTCAATCACCAAATACCAAATACCAAATCTACAAATACAACATCAAGACCATCCACAAGCCACCTCCGAAGATTAAACATCTGTTGAGGCCAGGGAAAGACAAACTGTACTTCCAAGTTCCGGGAGTGTACCGCATTCCCGTTGAATGTGGAACATCGTATATAGGACAACCTGGAAGGACCATCGCTACTAGAATAATCGAACATGCACTGAGCATTCGTTTAATGCAACCTGAGAAGTCTGGGCTGGCAGAGCATTGTTTTGATAACGACCATAGAGCCAATTTTCTGGAGACGACCATCTTGGCAAAATGCAACAGTTACTGGTAGCAGAGAATTAAGGAGGCTTTGGCGATTTCCTCTGAAAGAAGCACGCTTAATCGTGATGATGGATTTCAGTTCAGCTCCTCCTGGAAGCCGGCCTTATAAATGAAAATCTGCCAAACTAAGAAGCAAAGATCAACATAGCTTGATAATCAAATTAAGTGGTTACGTTTCTTTGACACAATTTTCTATACTCACGCCATCTCCTGACCTGGCATTTAATTTACTGAAAACAGTCTTTTGTTCAGTAATCCGTATTTTGATAGTGTTTTGTCTTTGTTTATATATGTATTATATCCAGTATTTAATTTGTGGTTATAACATTTTATAAATATCCTGATGATGGGAGAGATGTACACTCCCGAAACGTGGATATCTAATCATCCTCTCATCTGGCTGGTTACACGAGAAGAAAGTGAGCGTAACGGACAAAACATTTCAAAATAGATGTGCTTAAAATGTTTGAAACTTCATACGAATTACAGAAAATATTTTTGAAATATCTAATGCTGCTCAACAGCTCCGAGTTCGAATCTCAGTCAGGCTTAGGTACGTGGACAAGGTTTTCCTGGTGTGTTTCCTTATTGAAAGTTGAATTTCGTCTGATAAAGCGCTATGGACCCTGGGCTCATTTGAACATAATTTTATCTACTTCATTCATCGTTAGATATAGCGGACGTTAGTGTAGTAATACTTCTGGTACTACAAATAAATATTTGACAATAATACGATATTTTAATACACTACCCTACTATTAAAATATAACAAAGTTTACGGTGTGCCTTATCTAGAATGAGGTCTTAAGGATTTTCAGATGGGCCTAATTCTGCAAATAACTATGAGCCGAGCCCTGGAAGAGCCCAGAGGCAATCGAGGCAGTCTTACGCCAGTAAAAAATCTTTAGAGTGAAAATTCCACCGACCTGCGTAAGTGCACAAAACGGCTATAATGAAAGCGATGAAACGAAATGCTCGGGGGAGGGGGAACCAATATAAAGATGTACAGATTGCCGGTTCTAAGGAAATTAATTCCGAATGCAAGTGTCGTCTGTTACTCAGTAGTAGCAAACTCTAAAGTATTTCATTGCAGAATTTGCGGGAAATAAAAGTGAAAACAGAATCGCACAATTCGACTGGGGAGTGCTTGGAAAAGCCTTAAGAAATATTTCAACTATAACTACTATTTTTTATGTAATTATTACTTTACAATGTACAACGAAAGTAATTATATTTATTCAGTCGGATGACTGTGAGAGTACTTCCAAATCGAAAGATAAAGATAAAACGCAAAGTAATGAGTTGTCGTCGGAATTTCATAAAATCAACTTCTTCGAAAGAACGAAATTTGAGAGGGCAGCACTGTATAGTGCATAGAACTCTAGTGGCAGCGACTAGAGTTAGCATTTTCGTGGTATGACACATTGAAATTCCTCGCCAGTTGAGTGAGGCATGTGGTGATGTTACCATGGATGTCTAATGTGCGTTCCTGGGCGTGACAGTTCAATGAAGGCAGAACATCTTGTGACAACAAACCTAGACAGTTGAGTTAGGCATGTGGTGATGCTAACGAGGATTTGTCTAATGTGCGTTCCTGGGTGCGACAGTTCAATTAAGGCAAAACATCGTGTGACAACAAACCAACACAGTCACGGCCTCACACCAATCGACCTCAAGACACGATCGAGCGAATGGAGAACGTTGTTTTGGAGGATCGTCGATTGAGCTTTGCAGATATCGCCTCCAAAATTGGCATTTCCTTGGTATCTGTGCGTAAAATCCTGTACGAATATCTTAAAATTCGAAAAGTATCTTCCAAGTGGGTGCTACGAATGCTGACGGATGATCACAAGGTTGCGCGAGCGGCAAATTTTCAGGCGATGTTGACGCGTGATGAAGGCATGAATGGAACTTTCTTTCAGTCGATTGTGACCATAAATGAGACCTAGATGTCCTTTTGCAACCCTCAAACGAAGCGCCAGTCAGCTCAATGGAAGCACACAGATTCACCGCCACCAAAATGTTTTCGGGTAAGCGACAGTGCTAACAAAATGGTGGCCCCCTTCTGAGACAGCAGTGGTGTAATCCTTACTCATGGCATGCATGCTAAAGGGCACTACAGTGACAGCTGCATCCTAACAAGATGTTTTGAAGAATAAACTCCTTCCAGTATTTCGTGAAAAACGGGCGGAAGGGGTTGGACGTGTGTGTTTCATCAAGACAACGCACCAGCGCATCGGGCGAAAGCGACGCAGGAGTTTCTTCGTGACAACTTTGAAGTGATTGGTCATACTTCCTACTTACCTGACCTGGCTCCTCGTGACTTTCGGCTGTTTCCCACGATGAAAGGCACTCTCCGTGGTTGCAGATTCACTAGTTGTCTCGCTGTTGCCTCTGCGATTTTACAGTGGTCAAAACACCCTACTAAAGAAGCGTTCGCAGCGGTCATGGAATCATGACGTCGACATTGTGAAAAATGTGTACGGCTAGATGGAGATTGCGTTGAGAAGTGACACTAGTTTCACATTTTTCTTGTGATTACCTTGTGACAAAAGATAGGAGGTGTTATAGCTTGAATGCACCTCGTATTATAATACGCTAAATATATTAAGCTAAGTTCATACCAGTTTCATAATTCAAATAAATATGGCGGCTTTTCAATAAAGATTTTTATTGACAAAGTACCTTTACTCATCCACATAATTTTGACGGTTGTATTCAAAATAGTCCACCCTGAATGCGATGCACTTGTCCCAGGGTTTCTGCCAGTCTTAAAAGACATGCCATTTTTGAGAGATCCTTCAAAATCGCCTCCGCAGCCTTCACCACTACTTCTGATGATGGATAATGCTTCCCACTTTGGCGTTTCTTCAGGTTCAGGAATACAAAAATGTTACACGGAGCTAAATCCGGACTATAGGGAGGTGAGGGATGCACTTCCCATTGATTTTTGCAAGATATTAAGCAATAAAATTGGCAATATGTGGCCGCGCATTATCGTGGTGCAGCATCCAGCCTGCTTCACGGAAATGTGGTATTTTGCGCCTGATAGAGACTTACAGTATTTTTAGAACATCCCTGTAGTATTGTCCAGTTACTGATATGTGTGCAGGTAGAACATGCTAATAAACCATTCCATGAATATCAAAGAATGAGATGACCATAACTTTCCCAGCAGAATCAACAGCCTTTGCCTTTTCTGGGGTTACTGATGATGGACATTTCTACACTGAACTTTGCTGTTTGCTGTCAGAATCAAAATCATGTAGGCAAGTTTCATCAGCAGTGATTACGTTTGAAAGAAACTCCTGAACTTCCTCTAACATCAACTTTAACTGCATGCAGACCTGCTTGCGAATGTCCTTTTGTTCAGTAATCAACAGTCTTGGAACACATCGCGCACAAACGCGTCTCATGTGTAATGTTTCTGTCACCAACGTGTGGGTGGTACCCAATGAAATGTTCCTTATTTCAGAAAGTGATCTTAAGGTAATTCGTCGATCCTCTCTCACAAGGTCAGCAGCAGTGTTGATGTTTTCTTCCGTAAGAGTAGTAACTGGAGCACCACGTCCACATTCCTTTGAAATTGACTGTCTCTGCTCTTCAAACATTTTAAACCATCTTCGAGCTCTGCTTTAGGGAAGAACAGACTCTCCATAGGCCTCCTGTAACATTCTATAGGCCTCAACTGAATATTTGTTGAGACTAAAGCAGAATGTTAAAGCCGCATATTGTTCCTTGCGTGTTACCTCCAGCGCAGCGGTAGGCGAAGCTGAACATGTCTGAACTTGCCTGGTTCTCACAGGCGGGAACCAGGGGTACCAACAATGAAACTACTACGGCGTGTTTGTTTCACTTTGAGCTAACAGAATATAAGAAGATTGAATTTTATTTCGAAAAATTATAACCATAAAAATTATTATCATTCTTTATTGAACAGCTCTCGTACTAGGGTATTTTTAAAAATGACAATGTTTCCTAATTTTACTTTCTACAATACGTGTAACCCACAAAAGGGATTTACTTAATTCACTGAAAAATTCAATACAAAGATTTGACTATAAATACATTTTTGACACCCCTGAACAGAAAAAAATAAAAATATGTCTTTGTTAAGACCGTACCAGATACTCAAGTATCAATTTTGTATAGATTGCACACTAACATTTCCGAGAAATGTCTGCTACTGCAAACTACCCTCTACTTTGAAAATTTTCCAAAATCTTTTTTTTCCTCAGAGGGGTACTATTTTGAAGTACCGTACGTTTACAAAATTTCATGCCTAATTATATTTGTATTTTAAATACTTTCATACGTTATCAGAGCTCAATCTGAATAACTTTTGTGTAGGTGATAAGCTATAAGAGATTGACAAAATCTTATTGCATAAAATACGCACATCGCGTAAAGACACGGAATTTATAGCAAATGTATATTGGTGTAGTGAACCATTATTTGCTTAAATTTACCGATGCCTAAATTTTTTTTTCAAATGATAAGTATTCGCTTTATTCCTTCTCCACCACATACATAGATGAGAGAGAACTCCTAGAAATATGAGTTTGGAGCTCTCCTGAATACTTTCAAGTTAGAAGACTTCCTGAGGATTTCCAAATGTGTCGTTTCCTCAGAGAGGTAATTTACTCGATGTGCCACGTGTTCTCATGCAATCTTCTTTAACAGTTGCGAGTGTTTCAGCCTTTTGCTAGTTAAGACAGCTCAGAGTGAAACTGTGAATTTTATACCAGAGAAGTTTCTGCCGAGAGCGGGAGACAGAGAGTTAGATAGAGAAGGAGAGAGAGAGAGAGAGAGAGAGAGAGAGAGAGAGAGAGAGAGAGAGAGAGAGAGAGAGAGAGAGAGAGAGAGAGAGAGAGAGAGAGAGAGACATCTGAAGATATTACTTAGGTCGCAAGAGCTTATTAAAATCGTAACTTTCAACAATGTCCGACGACACGCCTCGAGGGATGAAAGTTCATATATATCACCTTCCGTACGGAGAGTTCCTTTTTTCTTTACTTCTGGTTTAGTTCTCCCTAGATTTGTATAGGATTGTAGTATCGGAGGAAAGCATAACTACTAGTTAATACTGAATAACTGTAATTGTGAATATTCAAATAATTTACGATTCAGAAATCGCTGTAGTTTGTGCAGATGCGCCTTATAGCTTATTTTAGAATATTTTTTTCCCTCGGTTTCTTATCAGATCTTTCGATTCAAATTTTGCAATGATTTTAAATTAACTTGACGATAAGCTACTTATTTGAAGCTTTAAATGTGGGTCAAAACTCGATGGTAGTGCAATATTAATTTTCTCTCTGGAAAGTTATCAGCCCAAGCTGCACGTTTCATAAAAATGTTGTTAAACCAAACTAAAGATGAGCCTGAAATTAAAACTTTTAAAATTACATCAGTAATTAATTATAATGGAATATATAGTATTATCGCGAATTCGAAGAAAGAAGGAGCATTTCTGTTCCTTCAATTGATTATTTTTCTTGCCTACAGCAAACTGAGGTAACTTATTGAAAAGATCCTGATTTTGAAGTTAGTGTACTCTTAGTAAGATTGCACTTGCATGAGTTATAATGATAAAGTAGCCTTCTGTGAATCCATTTGATCGAATTGTTATCGGAGATGATAACATTTGTTTTCTCTCCTAGAAGAAGTATATAAGTACTCCTGTCAATAGTTCGTTAAGATTTCACTGGAAAAACACGTAATTATAGCGAAATAAAGAAAATAATAACAAATGAACAGCATTTCAAACAACAGTCCAGTGAGTGCGCGCGTATGTGTCTGTGTGTGTCTGTCTGTACATCATCTGTATATCTGACTGTAAGCAGTACAGCTCAAAAACCAAAATCCAGTCACATGCTGAACCCGTCATTTAGGATTTGCATTTTCCAAAGTTGCGACAGATTTTTTTTTTTTTTAATCCGAAGTCCCAAAATTTGCTTTGGTTTTGTTTTGGGTGTTCTCAAAAATGATTTTATGGATTTTTATTAAAATAGTTTATGTTTAAGATATCTGCATAATAAAATCTACATTTTTAGTTGTTTACGAATATCCTGTCAGGAGCTGCCCATTTGAGTGAATTTTGTGTAGTGAACCATAAGAGAGAAACGCTTCGTATGCTCAAATATTTATCCTGAATAAACGTATTTAAACTTAGTGTTTATGGAACTAGTAATTTGAAGGCATTTCCTTGGATTTGATTAATGTGAAGTAGATAGAAGAATAAGGTTTTGGAATAACTTGAAAGATGAGCGGGTGGAAAAGGTAATGTACACGTAGCATATTATATATAATATGCTACGTGTATATATATATATATATATATATATATATATATATATATATATATATATATATATATACAGAAATAACACATATATGTTACAAAACGATAAATTTCCTTTTATCTCCCGCTAACGTTATAAAACATAATTTCTTTTAAAAAACGCCAGAAAGTAAAGAAAGGGATTGGTAAGGGAAGGCGGACGCCCTATTTCTACTCTCGTCATAAATTAGGTAAGTAGTTAAAAGCCAAACGATTCAGAACCCCATATTTTAAACGAAATTGATGCTAGAGTGCAATAACCAGTTTTATGTGGGATCTTGAACGTTCATTACCAAAAAATCCGTAATAGCTTCATAGTTAAACCATTTAAAATTAATTCAATATATTCCTTTTGCGTTTATACGCTGTAACGCTCTGTACTACGCTATGTAATTCTTTTCAGATGTTCTGTTCTCTGGTATATTTTATGATTACTCAAAGGGACTGAGTAATTATGGTTCTTAAAATTTAATGCATGTAGCTCCATATCATACTAGCAGGAACTCTGTTTAATATTGAAAATCCAGTACAAAATTGGTGTTAATGGGGCACGAAAGTTTTAAAGGTTATTTTCTAAAGAATTGTAGTTAAAGATTTGATTTTCTGCAAAGGCATTTATAGCAATTAGGGGAGTGTCGGTGAAAATGTTAATTTCTATATGCAATTAGGTTCTTGATATATTAATTTATATCAATTGTAATTATAAGCAAACTATTTACTCCGGTAGATACGAACTAGAGGAGCCAGTTTTGACCATTACATTTGTGCACTTCTTTTGAGTAAAATTAAAATTATACTTATGGCAGAAAGGGCAGAGAAAATATCGCTATATATCCGAAATAATTCGCATTGATGAAATGACAGCAAAAACAGAAATAAGTTACATTAATGGTTCAAGAGCGAAAACTGAATTAATTTATAATATAGATTAAAATAATAACTTTATCCCTTATGTATCACACAGTTTAAACCTTCTTCTACTTTATTATTCCTAAAATCCTTATGTACAAATTATATGAACTGAGCAAAACCAGTATAATAACATTGTTCTTAAGTTTCATACGTCAAAACAAATACACATACAAGGCAATGGAAGGCTTATTTCGGTTCTCTCTGTGTAGTCCATAGGAATAAACGATTATAGGTATATTTTGACACAATTCAGAATAAATCAGAATTAGCTTTTGCTTTCTGTATTGCGTGTATTTGGTAAGTACAGGAAATGCTTCATTCCAACCAAAGTTTTAAACAAAGATTTCATCATAAATTCGCATTTTGAGAATCAAAGAAAGCATTCGTCAAGAATTTTCTATGCGCATACTTTCATCTGGCTCCATCTTTGAACAACATAATTCAGAAAAGAAAACTCACTTAAATATTGAACCTGATATTTAAATTCCATTCCAGAAAAGGCCATACGTTTTTCTTTAACATCCCCAACGCCAAATTACCATTAAAAAGAAGACACGTCGTAATTTTCTAATTTCTCAAAAATCCCCATATTGTTAAGGTTTTTTTTTCTGTCAAACAAAATTTATATTTCGAATTTTCCACGAACCACTTGTGAAATCCCCTTTTTACTGAATTTCCGTTACATAGCGGTAAACCTGAAGAGGCAGACAAAGTTTTATCTACAACATAAAATATGTATACATTGTTAAAGGTACAATAAAATCAAATAATATTTTGTGGTAGTAGCTATTTCCGAGATATTCCTTTTAGTAGCTTTAATTCTCAAATATACACACTTTTACTAGTGCTTGTTGGTATTTGTTTCATCCCATGGTCATGCAAAGAGAAAGCCATATACAGGGAGAATTTTTTTTTTTAAATTCCGACTAACTTCGCTACTCTATGCTTAAACTTAATATAAAATGTTTACACTTTAACAAGATTACTAAGATGTATATAAAAGAACAATATTCTGCAATGACAGTTTCTAGAACTACGAATGTACGCGTATTGAAAGTTTGTGAATACAACGCATCATATCTGTAGAGTTCTATTGTGGTTTCATTTGTTCCTAATGCGTATTTAATATGTTTTAACAGGTGTTTGAAATACATTGAATATATGCTGGCCACTTATTCAATTAACACATGAGCTGTGGCGTCCCTAAGTCTCCAGATATGCTGTGTACCTTCAAAGTAAGTGCGACTGTGGAGAGGTAATTGTAACTTATGTGATGCTTAGTTTAAAGAAATTTTAATTCATTTTTGTTTAAAAGTTTAAAGAGAGCTTCATATTTTTGCTTAGGCATTAAATAAATGAAATTTTAGCAACAGTAATTATGCCGGAGATAAAGCAAACGAGCTAGAGATACCATAACGGGGCGAGGCGTGTACGTGTTCAGTTACTTAGCTGCTGTTAAACCAAAACAGAACTCCTCAATCATGGCGGTTAAAAATAAAGTGAAAAAATAAAATAAAATAAAAATAAACAGCAACGTTGCTGTTCTGTCAAATATTTAATAAGTTATGCTAAAACCACTACGTTCGTGAGTCTTAATGGACCGAAAACGTGCTCTTTCTTCTGTTGGAATAAGCTTGATGGATGAAAAAAGTATTATAGTTTGTACTTCACCTTTGTACATAGTCCATTTGTAAACCTATACATTTCCACATGTAATTCCAAAATAGTATTCCGTTTTAGTTAACAGTATTAGGAATTGCTTTTGTAACTACGACTGATAAGCAATGTGGTAATTATCAGTTTCTGTGAATTTTAATCGTTGTTGTCCATAATTAGACATTTACCAATAACTAGTCACTAAAGATATAGGAAGATATGTACAATATACTCGTTAAACTCTCTCAAGCTGCATGTATTTATCTTATTTCACAATTTTACAACATTAACAATTTGTCGAAGCCTATTAATACGTCAGCGTTGCACAACCGGTATATTCCCTTTTCTGACTTGACTGCAGCGCCCTTTATAAAATGCAAAAAACGGAAACAAACATACCAGTTCTCTTGTGATGACCCATGAAAAAGAGGTGAAGAAAATTTTTTACTCCAGACCTCTAAAGGAAGAATAAATACCCCAGGCAGCTTTGTGGCTGTCAGCAGACCACTCGAAAAAACATACACCACTTCTTGTTTGTCCTTCAGCTTGGTGTTTAGGACCACAACGTTGGCGATAAAATGCTTTCCTCAGATAACTTCTTTTCCTTCTCACATATGGTTTCCAAAAGGGCTTACAAATCCCTTGCGCGGAAAGCTCGGCGAAAAGCCAGCAAATTTCGCGTCTCACTTTTCCTCATAGGATTCATCACCGATACATAGGTAAAGTTATATAGTTAAAAAGAGTCATATGTTACATGGGTATGACTCTCTTTACCTATTCTTCAACAAATCAGTATTAAACTGCTTATTTTTCACGTACTTTAAGTTAATCGATATAATGTTTGTTTTAAATTTTTTATATTGCATATTTACTTGGTATAAAGGATTATCGGAATAGCATCACCGTAAGCGATATTCAAAAGTTTTAACGGTGTGTTAGTATGAATGAGTCCAAAATTAAATATTATTTATATGATTTTCAGGAGAAACAATAGACAGCTTTCTGTTGAGAAAATGCTATTTAAAATTCGAAAAAAGCCAAAAATATTTCGGAAATAGTTGACACAAAGAAAACACTTATTTGACATAAAAGTATCAAAGATTTACCTTTTGGTAAAAAGTATTTCTCTCTTAAGGTTTACTATATCACAAACAATGTAATTGATGTAATAATTTAACGCCTATTATAATAGTGCTAAACCTTCTTGTTTCCACAAAGGTGTGCAGTATGAAACCATCAAAATATTTAGCGCACTTCCTAATGATCTTAAAGTAAAAATCGGTAACTTCTGAGCTTTTAAGAATGCAGCTAGAGAGTAGCTGTGCTCAAAATCATTTTACTCCCTACAACATCGTCAAATAGCAAATTATCTTGTTAATGATTGGTAGCTCTGTAAGTAGAATCTAAGTGTACAAATGAAAAATCACTGCCCATAAATCTTTGAAGCCCGTTCAAAAGTTATTTAAATGTGCATGTACTGAAGAAATGGCAAATTCTATCCATTGCAAATCCAATACCCGTAAAATGCTGAAACGTACTGGCAAAAGCCAAGTGTAAGTTGATTAAAACGTGTTTGATTTTATATCATATATTATTATCCCTATCTTGTTCTTCATATTGCTTTTCATATTGCCTCTATATAATGTGTCTCTTACGTTAAATTTTCAAGTATATATGCTATGTAACTGTATAGCTTTGGAGAAGTTCAATGTTCACAGTCCTTTGTAGCTTGTGAACCCACTGAACGCAAATCTAATCTAATTTAATCTAAATAAAGGTACAAAACTAATTTATAATGAAGAGGACTTCACAGGTTCTTCCACGATATCTCAGTATATTCATTTCATTTTTGATGAAAATAACTTAAAACGTATATCATTTTGTTAAAAATTCTTACATCCGTTTTTGAGAACATAAAAGGTATGAAACGTTTTCGAAGTAAGCAGTAGTTTGTGCTAGGGAAATTTCCTTGAAAATCTTAATATAACATCCTCGAAGGCTATTGAACTTAAGTACCAAATTTCCTGTTTATTCGTCTTTTAGGTTTTGATACAACCAAACACACATTTTTTCAAAATATGTATTTTTTGTGAAACATCTTTATTGATATTTTGGTTTCAACACAATATTTCCCCTACCTTGTGAAAGTATGTAGTAGCGAAGATAAAAATAAATGAGTGGCTCTTACAGGCAAAAATTTAAATATATCATCCGCTCAGAAAGGAAAAAAAACAATGATTTTAAGCCCTCGGTACCATTTTATTTGAGTGGCTGTTCTGCTGTATACTTCAACAACACCCATGCTTGCTCCATAATAAAAGTTTGAATTATGTACAATAAAGCAATGTTTAAATTGTGAAATTCTATGCTGTTTTAATACACTTGTAATTGTTAAACTAAAGGTATTGAATAATTAACAGAGTTTTAATGTGAGCAGTTCTCTACAATTGATTACCTACAGATTTATGACAATGACTCGCTTTAACATATTTGTTATATTGGGATATAATCAAATTTGTATAAAAAGAAACCAAAATTCAAAACCTTGAAAGGTATATGTGTTTAATATTTCCCAAAGCTTATTACATATAAAGCAACTAAAATTGAACAATTTTCGGATAGACGCAGCAGACCAAGCTCTTGCATGATAAAACAAATCATGAATAACTTTAATGGAGGACATAGCTCTATGGGATCGTCGAATAGAGCTGGCCAAAATTTCTTAAGTTCTATTATTTCACTTTTTTTTAGAAACGAGTTAGACGTAAAAGTTATCTCCATGACAGGTGCCATGTACGTTTTTTTTTCTTTTGCTTTACTTGGAGAGCAGTATGCAAATGGGTTTCATATATAAGGCACTGTCATCTACGATTTGTGGCATCGTAGAGGTCCTGCGATTCCGAAGACCGTCGAAAATCGTAGCAAGCATCAATTCTTCGCACATTTTATGTGAGCTAGTATCAAGACTAGCGATGCACAAGAGACATTTATAGTTTAACTAAGCGGCAAGGAAAGGCGGGATGCGTATTACCTATCGTTATCAGCTCGAATTAGGCACCTCTGTCTATTCTAAGATCGAGAACATGCAGAAAGTGGATGGAGGAAAAAGAACTTCGTAATTCATTATCGTTCGTTATGCGCTGGTACGTCGCGCGGCCCATAGCAGTGCTATTGCGCAACCCGCTCTCAACCTCCTTCATGTGTGCTCCCATAATCCTGTTATAATTAGTGATGTAGATCGATCAAAAATTTTAATCGATTGACCATGTTGCTTTAATCGATTAATCTATCCATTAATCGATATATAATCTGTTCGAAAATTAATTGTAAATAATATATAAAGTACTTTAATACTTTGTACAGGTATTTAATTATTTATGAAATATTTAAATATTTAGATTCAAAATTTGTATTTGCATCAATTGCACGTGCTTAACATATGTATTGAATTAGATCTAAAGTATTTTTGTAAGTAATTGTTTAGTGGGGTATTATATAAATATCTATTAAGATTTATGAGACTGACATGCAAATAATAAGTTACATGAAGACTCATCTAGTCACTGTTGTTTCATCAATGATTTTAAACATGTAAGTGCAGTTACATGCTGTGAATTAAGGGCTGCTCTTCGTTTGGTGACAATATTTCCAGCATCACTAAACACACGTTCACAGGGAACTGATGTAGCTGGTACACAAAGTAATTTCTTCGCTATAGGTGAAAGAAATGGTAACTGAATAGAATGTGTCTTCCACAACTGAAGAGGATTTGCGAAGTCGTCATCCAGTTCACCCAAAGACTTGTAGACTCCTAAGTAACTTTGATTCGCTACTGAAGTCCAGAAATCCCCTGCTAAGCTAACATATTCCGCATATTTTAATGTGCCAAATAGCTTAGATCTTTCCATATCGTATAGCTTGTCTATTCGTCTACCTACATCTTTTGATGGAAGATCTTTTGAAGGAAGAACTGTTTGCAGTAGCTTCTCTTAAAGCTTCTTTTAGCCCTTCATCCGAAACAATATTGATAGGTCGCCTATTCATTACGATCCATTTTACGATTTTATTTGTTAATTCAGCTTCCTTGATGGAAGAAATCGTTTTGGATATGATATTATTTAGATTTGACTGCGATGCCTGAGGAACAGGCTCCTGAAATATTAAAAGTTGGAAAAAAGTAACTTTTTCCTCCACTAAAATGTTATAAGGTTTTGGAACTAGTTAAAAGGAATATTTTTGGAACGAGAAGCAGTCTCCTAACGTTAACTACAGCCTTGCCCGGATCAGAAAGGCTTCCTTCTCCTCTCCAGTATATAACACACGCTGCCTCTTCCCAGAGATTATATTAAGCAACATCGAATATCAAAAGGGAATGAATCTAATCCTTACCTGCGGTTGGAAAACGTTCTCTAAGCAATCCCTTTGTATAAGGTTCCACTTCAATTTGATAGAGACCTACTTTATCCAATTGTATGATAAAGCACTGTAATCTGTTCTACTTCTTGCAGTAGCAAAAGGTACATCTTGACGAAAACAACCAGAATAAATAAACAGTAATGAAGAGTTACTACAACTTTCCGATATGCCTGTCATTATACCTATAGCACCTTGAGTAAGATTCTGAAGATTTCATAGAAACCTGCGAAATCTGCTTAGACATAGTGTGTTATACAATATATTCTATCAGGAGTGATACATCTGTAATTCAGTATAATAAGCATACAAACGAAATTGGATGTAATTACTAATTCGTTTTATAAACCTAGGAAGAAATTTGTATTTTGCATATTTCAGCTGCATTAGGAATGGACAAAAAATAACGTAGCGATTACGTAATGAGTGACTAGTTACCCATTTGCAGTCAAAAAGGTAAAGAATTCAAAGTTACTGAACATTCAATAACGGTTAACAAAGAAATAAGCTGTGTAATTACTATCCAGAGTCTGGATGAAACAATCCAGTGTATATGCAATGATACCGCTTATTTGGAATTAATCTAAAATCGTTACTCAGTATAAATGTCTACCGCAAAATCTCCTCATAACCTTTATCATGTCGAGAGAAACATTCATGTGCTTTGCTACATATATGTAACTAACTGAGGTTATCTCCTGTTTTGTGCCATTAGAACACAATGTGTGTTTGGGCGTTAATATTTGTATTCTTCAACAACATCGCCTCACACAAGGTACCATGTTTTATCTAACGTAACACGAAGACATTTAATTTATTATATGATTCACTTCAGTAATAATTATGTTGGCAGTAGTTGTGTATTTTTCTTTTCCCTGTTTATATTTGAATTTCTGTATAGCTCAGTTCACCTCTACACATTGTTTATATTTGCAGAAATAAAGAGGTAGGTACGAGTTCATTTTGTGTTTATAAACCACCGTAGTATTCGAGATATTCACACAGCTAGAGAAACTTGCTTTAAACTTGCATCATTTGCGTCGACAACATCCACAATGAGGTATAGTTAGAACTAATCGTAATTGGTAATTATTAATGTAATGTAACTGCGAATGTGGTAACCGTGGAAACAAATGCTAATCACAGGTAACAGTTACAGGTAACCGTAAATGTACAGTAATTGCGACAGTGTAACTGTTAACGAAAAATAACCGTGTGTCACATCCCTAATCTGAATTACTGTTTCTGTTGAATTAAACCGTTTAAAATCTATTCATATACCTTTGTTTCTTTCTCTGTTGTGAATAGCAATGTCTTTATGGAACACAAGTACTCTATGTCTGCGGTTTCAACTTTTGTTCTGTCTGTTCTATTTAATATCTAGTTAACACGACGACAGGCACCGTTTTAGGTGTAATATAGGACTTGAACCATTTTTCTGCATAAACAGTAAAATCTGTTGAATCAGTATTTCTGCATTTTGGCACCAATATAAATTAAACTATAAATAATTAATGAAGTTGTTTTATAGTGCTACTGTGGTATTATTAATAATAATAATTTCGTCATCTCATTTGGTGTTTCCTCTGGCAATGGAAATTTTAAGCTGTGATACCCAGATATACTTTACTCACGTAGTACATTCTCTAAGGTTACTAGAAGTCCTCCCAAGTCCATGAGCTACCATAGCTTACTGCTTATAACTCTGCAAAACCAAACTTAAAATGTGACGACTTAGGATGCCAGCTGTCACCCGAGAAGCAGTCGCCGACAACGTATCCAAAAGACACAATCTTTGAGAAGCCATATCCAAAAGACACAATCATTGAGAAGCCTAAAGGCCAGTGCAACGTCCTCAGATCCAGCACCCTAAAGCTAGGTGGGCTTCTGTAAAACTATCTCCTCTAACGGAGTGGTAAAGCCCTGACAGCAAAGCTTCACTGAATCCACACTTACTTGCTTCATGTTTGTGAGTCGATTCACCCAAGCCTCTGTACGAACGATTTAGGTTTTACGTAATAAGCCCTATAAATTGGCATACACTAATTCCCAACGCTTTGAAAATATCCTTCAGTATGATGAGTTTGTGATTTTGTCTAAATTTATAACGTTTAATTGTAATTCTTGTGATATGTAGCTATCTCACAGACAGAATTTTTATTAACCTTAAAACTAGGAGACTCGTGAGTAATGCGTATTTTCTTTAAAATACTCGTACACTTCAGACACATTTAGCTCAGTTAGATGTGTTGCCTAAAATAACAGCATCTTTAAGGGAATCAGAGCCATTATCTATAACGGAGTATCCGATAGTTTCAGGTGCAAAAATTCAGATGACTTCCTGCACAGATAGTACGACTTTATATTTTACGGTGGAATATAGTGCAATTGCCGTGTAGCTCGATATTAGGGAGAACGTGCTAGATCATAGGTAATTTACCCCAATGTGTCAATACACCCATAATATCAACTGAGGAAAAAAAA
The DNA here is from genome assembly GCA_030765055.1 of Mantis religiosa. Taxonomy (NCBI): domain Eukaryota; kingdom Metazoa; phylum Arthropoda; class Insecta; order Mantodea; family Mantidae; genus Mantis; species Mantis religiosa. Next base: position 1,372,624 of record JAUKNK010000038.1, on the reverse strand, counting down.
CCAAATTTATGTACGTACTTCTTACTGGCTGAAATTTTTCTATGCATATACTGGAAGAAAAGCGATGTTGATGGTCTCGGTTTCTGCAAAATGGCTTTCTGTCTTCTGGGCATAGCAGTAGGGAAAGTATATAAGCATGGCTTTCGTAAAGAAAACAACAAATAATTGGACTATATCTCCTGTGCTTCTTCCTTCGATATAAATAAAGCATACCTATAAATGAATACAAGAATTGTTAATGACATTTTTGCTCCAATAAACAGAACTAATTCATTGATCTAGCTCCCCGCCCAGCCCCCCACGACAGCTTATCAGTACTCCAGCAGTGTTAGGGATTTTTACTTTTCTTCAAGTTCATTTTTGGAAAACCGCTTTTATTTGAGCGTCATAATTACGTATCAAGAAAGAAATTGGTTACACTGTTGAGTACTTATAAAATTGTACTCAACAAATCCTGAAAGAAGTAGTAAGCCTAAAAAAATATTCTGTAAGTATTATATCATATCCAAACACCTAAATGAACATTTTCTCCTATTGAATATCAATGATAGTAAGTCTAAGAGGATTCTAAATTATTGTGCGGTAGGATTGTATGGTTGGCCCATAAGTTTGGTTTTCAAGTGATAGTTTTGCGTGGAAAATAAGAAGTTTTGAAACATGTATTTTGTGTTTCGATGGAGAACTGTTTATTTTTGTGTAATTATATACTGTTAGTTTATTTCAGATCTACAAAATGAAGGTTCACTTCGCCAACAAAAAGCAAGTGTCGTAAACATTTTTTTGTTGTCCGCTGACTCTACGTTTTATTAATATAAAACTAACAACAGTATATAAGCATACATGAATTAACACGCAATTTTGTATATTACTATTTTCTATAGAATAACCAGTCAAAATAAATTGTTTGGAACCGAAAAATTCCCTTAAAAGCACCACATTTAATAGGCCAACCCATTAATTGTGTACAATAACAATGACATAATGTTAGCTAAAAGTTGCCTACAGAGAGCAAGTCTTTCCAAGATTAGTATAACATTTTACGAAATACGTATTTGATAGCTTATTAGTAGTTCTTAGTGGTCTTTCTGTACAACTAAATATCGAAATACATAAACCAGTGGGGAAACATGTCATCTTCCTCAGCTTTGTTGTTTGGAACAGTCATATCTGAAGTATGCGTTAACTGATACCACTTTCGTTGTATAATGTATTATAAGAAATGTTATAAAAATAACATTTTGGAATAAAATTAGTTTAGTATATTTAAACATCTGAAAATGTTACTATAATTTCTAAAAAAAAAAAAATATGCATAACTACATTATTTCCCAATGCCGGTACGTTCGAGGTATTAATACACATATACAGTAGGACTAAATGTACACACAAAACCAAACTGATGTTTATTTTCAAAAGGAATCAACGGCATTGTAGCATTAACTAATTTATAATTCTCTATTTTAGTCTGAAATCTGTTAAATATGTACGCTTTATTATAAAACATCTAGTTCCGAGAAATTTGATCAGCTACACTCGTATGTAGCGTACTCAGCAAACAAAGTCGTATTACTTTTATTGTCTCTGCATTTAAGTTCGTTCAAAACAAAATTGTAGTTATAACCATTAAAACGTAATCCAGTAAATAAAATAAATAAGTGCTACACAGTTCAGTTGATTCCTTTTTAAATGTACTTATAAGAACGTTCAATAGCAACATAATAATAGAAAAAGAGATTTAACTCACGTCAAAGGCGCCTTTAATGAGCGGTCCAGCTTGGCCAACGTACAGCGTGCAAGCGGAGTCGAATATCAATTCTTGTGGTGTTCTCTTAACGGTAACGGTGTCATATTCGTGACAGTTGAAGAATAGTGTTACATTATCAGCCGTGACGCGCAGCGCAAACCTTGTCCATTCCTTTACGAAGGAGGGTACTTCGAAACTTGCAATTACCTGTAAAATAAATCACACAATTTGTCACACCATTTGTTATGCTTTATTCGAATTTTGTGTTTTGTTTCATATGAAAGGCACATTGATTGCTTTGCCAAGAACCATTCTTTCTTGAAGGAATATTTCCCACATTAGTTTTTTTCAGATCCTGTAGAAATTACTCCTGTTAAGAGAACACATAAGTTAAAATTGGGCGCAATCCTTGAAAAACTCATTTTTTTATTTATAGGTCCAGTCCTTAAAAATTTATCATCTAGTTTCATAATCATATAGTTTTATTAGGAGTCTATTATTGATAATTAGAAATGATGTTAGAGGAGCTTTAACTGTGTCTGATCAAAGACAATATAGTCTACTCGCTTCCTGTTCTTTTTTTTCCTCTCCCTCTCTACAGTTTTACCACTTCAAAATACTCCTCACCATGCAAAATATGTTCAACACGTTTGTTTTTAATTTAGAGAAACCTCTAAAATTATAGAAATCTTAAAATATATTTTTCTTTATCGGTTCCTTATCATTGGAAAAATATTAATTAGAATACGTAAGGGAAGTAGGAAAATTGGTGAATTTTTTTTCCAGAAATTAGAGTAGATATAGATTTTATTTAAATCAAAGGCGTTTGAAAACTATCCATTTGCAATATTTTTAAATATCTTTTTCTGTTACAATTTATTTAAATTAATAAAATTCTAAGTATTTATCATTTGAACCATTTACTTTTCAATTAAAGTAATTAATTATACAATTTGAAAACCTTTTGAGAAAATGGCAACACCAAGAAGGAGACGCATAAATGCAATTAATATCAAGGATTAGATACATAACGATAAGCTAATGATTAACTTTTCAAATCTGTGCATGATTCAATTTGATTGGATTTTTGGAGGGGATTCGGCACCTTACCCAGACTGGTCTTTTGTACCTATACCCCAGGTGGGATACCCCCGGAGGGAGGATGAGGTTAGAGGAGACAGAGGACAGCCAACCCCAAGGAGTCATTACAGTACAGAGGGCGAGGTCGCTACACTTTACTAGATAGAAACTTCCTGGCGGTGGGTTTAGGACATCGTTATGACACCTACCGCCGCCCCGAGAGAGTAACGAGGCCGGTCCCGAAACCGAAGGCGGCCTCCCTAGATCACAGTATTCAAGGCAGCCTTGCACAACCGGAATCCCGCCTGCCGAGCTTCTGAATCGGACCACTGGGCCGGCTTGGGGAACGAAGTCCGTCACACCGGAGGGGAAAGTGTTTTTCTCAGAGCATATCATCCCGCCGTGCAACGCCGAGACTCCCGCCGATACTCCTACACCGAAAGAGACCACCAGATGACAGATGATATGAAATGATAATGGAGGTGAAATGCAGGGACAGGAAATTCGGGGAATATAATTAACCTACCTAGCTTTCGCCTAGCGATCCAGAAAACCCCGATAACGACCCACGGGTTAGGTGGGTCGGTCACAGAATCCGGGCCCCCAGATGCGGGCCACAGACGAAACCGCCTAAGCTATCTCTCTCAGTAAATGTGTTAATGACCTCTGAGCCCAAATATTCAGCTTTTGGTGTAATCTCCACGAGCTCAAATTTGAAATTGCTATATGCCATGGCATGGAATCAGGAAGGTTCTAAATATATTCCTGCGGAAACTTCTTCACAGTTTGCATGTGACCCCACATATATTTGACATTTGTTACTGGAGGATGTGACAGACAAGTTGCCGACCAACCATATATCAGACATGTTCGATGGGTGATATGGCCGGTGAAAATGTAGAGCACAGAAGCGGTGGTACCCGTCACTCTTCAAAGAAGACTTATATAACACGTATATTTCTTGCAATATGGGGCCAAGCATTGTCCTGCTAACAGGTAGCTCTGGAAATGCTTGAAGCGTGTTCTAAAATCTTTCTTAGGTATCGGCTGTTGTTCAACATGCCCTTAATTAGCACAGGGTGTTAATGACCTCAGCTGTCATGCGCCCTACGACGACGACCACCACCACCGCCACCACCACCACCACCACCACCACCACCACCACCACCACCTCCACCACCTCCACCACCACCACCACCAACACCACCACCACCACCACCACCACCACCACCACCACCACCACCACCACCACCACCACCACCACCACCACCACCACCACCCCCACCACCACCCCCACCACCACCACCACCCCCACCACCACCACCACCTCCACCACCACCACCAACACCACCACTACTACTACTACTACTACTACTACTACTACTACTACTAGTACTACTACTACTGTTGCTGCTGCTCCTCCAAGGGGCTTATGTCTTATAAGCATGGGCGTGGCGCAACCGGGGTCCTAGAGCTGGCTCTCCCTCTGCCTTCCTGCTATTTCCTAGAGATATCCTCTTTCTTTTCCTCTTCTTGTCTTGTCCTTTCTTCTTTTCTTTCCTCCTACTGTCTGGATCGATAATTGATGGCGACCGGCTATGTCACAGCTTCACTTAATAACAATCATGAATAGTGGCTATAGTATTAATCAGTTACGGGACAGGGGCTTCGGAACCCCAGAAGCGGTCAGTGTTGGTAGTGGCCAGGCAATTGACACCCCAAGCCATGGATACATCCGATGCCTCCGGAGTTGTTATACATCGCTATCATCCACGGACTGACCTAAAAGCTTCCTCACCGTCAAGTGGACCGACAAGCAATACTTGCGGTGCCCAAAGGGCAGTGGCCCCGTCTTGGGTTTCTACCTGAGTCTCCATCATCGGAGGTTTCTGTATGTGCCCTGCCTTCCTTAAGACCATCAGGAGGTCACGTTAAACGCTCTAGTACCGCACTTATTGAAAATGAGGATGAAGCTAGCTTTTCTGACTTGATCTCTCAGCTCTCTGAAGCTGTCTCTGGACTCGTCGAACTCATTGGCACCAATGTACATACAAAGATGGACATCAAAGTAAAAATTCGCAGAGTCAAGCTGAAAGCACAGTCTGCCGCATGTAGTGGGCCACCATCCAAGTCCAACGTAAAATGTAATCCCATCCAGTCGCAGTCCATTGGTGTACAAACTGCTGATCTCAATAACCTGAATCCAGCGCATCGCTCTGAGGTGGAACAGCAATTTGCCTGTGGAATCCAAGAGTCTTTCTCTAACGTCGACAGTCCTAAACGACTTAAAGGCCTGGTGGATCAATTTTGGCCCCCTTGCACGTTCCTGAATTTGGAGATCCGCTTCTGGCAGGTAATGAAGAGGATTTAGCCCTTTTCACTGGTGATCCTTCTATGCGCCAAGGCATTGACCGGCTGTTCCAAGAACGCTACCCTGAAATAGTAGACCTAGGTGCGCTGGATGAGGAGTACATTAACGCACTTACTGTTCTTCCGTTTCTAAGGCACCGATGGAAGGAGGTTTCCGGAGTAAGGAACGCTACATGTTCAAACTTTGTGTGGCTGCACCTCTGGAAAAGGGAGACACTCTCCAGCTTTTGAGGGAACGCTTTTTTTTTTTTTTTTTGTAATTTTACGTCCTCCAAAGTTATGTCATATCGGACGATGAATGGAATGGATGAAATGATGCTCAAATGAGTCCGGGGTCCATGGAGCTTAGAGATACCCGACATTCGTCTTACAGGATAAGGGAAAACCCCAGAAAGAACCTTATTCAGGTAACTCACCCTGACGGAGATTCGAACTCGGGACCTCTTGAACGTGAGGCAGACATGCTACCACCACGCAAGGGAACGCTTTAGCGCCTTGGCCTACAAACATGGGAGGCGAAAGATTCGTCTTACCCTACCGGCTAGGTGTGACATTCTTGCAACAAAGAAACTTTTGGAATATGCCTTTGTAGACACAGATATCTTAGTCTAACTGCACGTGCCTCCAACTAGGAGAAAGGCACCCGCTGCTAGAACTGGAGTACCCCATCCTGGATCACACTCGGCAGACTCACGCCCAGATTTTGGAGCAGTTTCTACTCATTCTGGGACCCGAACATATGTGGAACTTTTGAAGGAGGTTAAGAGCAGTGTCAAACTGGAGAATGTTGGCGTGGAGGTGCAACACATCTCTAAGACCCGTGGAGGAGAATTGCTTCTTACTGTTAATGGGGGAGCTGACAAAACTGAACCACTGAGGAAGGCTCTTGCACAACCCCTTAAAGACACAGCTGTGCGCTGTACCCGCAGACTGAACACGATAATGCACATCCATGACATTGATGCCATTGCCTCGGACGCCGAAGTCCAGAAATCCATTTCCCGAGCTGTGGGAGTGAGCGCAGCAGATCTGCGTGTCACGTCTCTTAGACCCACTATGACGGAGGAACAGACAGCCACCGTTTTATTGCCTTCGGAGCTGCACCTCTGCCTTACCCAATTAGGGTATTTCTGCATCGGTTGGTTTTCCTGCAAGGTTCAAGCACGGGTTTTCATCCCATGCTGTTTTCGCTGCCAAGGTTTTGGACATCGTGCACATAGCTACAGCGGCCCTGACAGAGGAAATGCTTGTCTCAACTGTAGGAAGGATGTTCACTTGGCTGCCAATTGCACCTCCAAGCCCTATTGCCTGATGTGTGTCATCCCGGGACATAGAGTGGGCACTCATCGCTACCCCAAATACCGCAAGTTGGTCAACGCTGCTCGAGTCCAACGTCTTCGTACAACACCCTGACAGCTTCCCGAATGCTGACTGCCCCAGAGATGACAGAATTGGTACCGGTTAAGGTTTCTGTCAATGCTGAACCATAAGATGTTATACAGATACTGCAAACCAACGTACACCACGGCCACAAGGTGCTGGATTTATTGCGTCACATGGCATCCGAAACTAATAGTGACATAATGATCATGGCTGAACCGAACAGATTTAAAACTGATCCCATTGAATGGACCACTGACAACGCAGTTGAGCAGGGGAAAAGGATCAAGATTTCTTTGGCTGGAGCTGCCCTTCTGTCTGGTTTATGGAAGCTACATTTCTCCCAAATTCGACTTTGCCAGATTCACTAGTTTCCTTCACGACCTACGAGCAGACATGGGTCGTCGTTCTAAAGGCATCATCGTGGGTAGTGATTTCAACGCCAAATCGCCTTTATGGGGCTCACCTGTTGAGCATACTAGAGGCCGTGCTTTGGCTGAATGGCTTGCCGAAGAACATTTAGTGTTACATAACCAAGGAACAGCACCCATCTTTGTACGACAGGATAGTCAGTCCTATATCGATGCCACTTTTAGTACCAACACCCTCTCTCAAAAGGTTCTGCAATGGAAAGTTTTGGAGACGGAGACCCTGCGTTATCACCAGTACCTCTTGTTCGATGTCGCTGATACTGGTTCCTACCCATCGGACAGCTCCTCCCTTCTGGCTGGCAGGTTTGCCAAATGGACTCACCGTTTTGGTAGCGGAACTGGGCTGCCTGCTGAGTGCTCATGATAAAAGAACCCTTACGGCTCCAACTATTTCCAGGATTCTACAGCAAGCCTGTGACATTGCGTTTCCTTGGAAGTAGGCCAGGCACTTTCGTAAGCCTACCTACTGGTGGTCTTCAGATATTGCTGCTAAAACTTCGATAAACCATACGGGATATACGAGCAATGGTTCGAGCGTACAGAAGAGGCGCTGCTGACCACAAACATCTTGGCTCGGAGCAGTACCGAACAAGCCGGGCACCTCTCTTAGAACCCATATTGGAAGCTAAACATGTTGCTTGGCAGGCACTTTTGGAAGAAATAAACGATCTGGGGCCAGCGCTATAAACTAGCTACAAAGAAGCTCCGGATATCACCGCCGGCGCAGGTGCCTGCTGATCGCCAGTTGGAAGTAGCTCGGTTTCACTTCCCGGCACATGCCCTAATCTCCTGGGCTAAGCACCCAGTGCCTCCATATGAGATACTTCCGTTCACTGTCGAGGACCTGACTGAAGCTATGGCCAAAATTCGGAACAAGAGAACCCCAGGACCGTACGGTCTAAACCCTCCGGTGGTAAAGACGATCGTCCAGAATTACCCTGACCAATGTCTGGAACTATTTAACCGCCTTTGGAGAACTAGCTATTTCCCGTCTAAGTGGAAGCAGGTGCGACTTCTGTTTATACAGAAACCTCAGCGGGAACACGGGACAAGCACCTATCGACCTATCCGTCTGCTTAATGAACTGGGTAAACTGTTTGAATGCCTGGTACTGGGACGCCTCATCACTGAAATTGAACGCACCGGTGAATTTGCTGAAGCCCAAAACGGCTTTAGAACAGGACGGTCCACCCTTACCGGCTTGGATAAAGCGCGGAAACTTGAAGAGGGCGTGCAATCACAGCTCCGTGGCCGACGGCCCAAGTGTGCTCTTGTAACTCTCGAAGTCCGAAATACCTTCAACTCTGCACCACGGGGAGATATTCTATCGGAGATTAGTTCTCAGCAGATAGCACCATATCTCTAAAAACTGCTGGACAGCTACTTGGACGATCGTTTGCTTCAAGTAGGCAGTCACAGTGAAATATACATGACTTGTGGAGTCCCCCAGGGCTCAGACTTGAGCCCCACCATGTGGAACGTGTATTTTGATGGGATTCTGAGATCACCTATGCCCCCAGGGGTCCCGCTTACAGTCTATGCAGACAACCTTTGCCCTCACTGTAATTGCTCCTGTAGCAGTTTCTCTAGAACTAGCTGCCAATGAAGCTCTAGCAGAAATAGAACGTTCACTGACCGCCAAGAAATTAGAGTTGGCGCCACACAAGACTGAAGTGGTACTGCTGGTGTGCGGCAGGAAGGTTCAAACACACACCTCCAACTTGGGAACTTGGTGATCCAGAGTCAGGAAACCCTGAAATACTTGGGCATAAATCTCGCCCACAATATGTACATGGGTACTCACGTACGATCTACCATCACGAAGGTAAGCGTGGCCATGGCGCATTTAAGTAGTGTAATGCCGAATAATGGAAGCCCTAAGAAAACCAGTCTCAGACTTCTCTTCTCAGTTGTCACCTCTATCTTGCTCTATGGTGTGAGCATCTGGCAACTTTTCAGCCTGCAGCGCAAGGTTGCGATTCGGCTTAACAGTGTCTATCGGACGACTTAACCAAGGCATTACTGGACTTGGCCAGAACGCCTCCTATCACTTTGGTGGCCACAGAGCGCCTATCAAGGGAGGGGATTGAGACCGGACGAGCTAAGGCCCGGCACCAGCTATTGAAACAGTGGCAGGGCTTATGGGAGATGGATGACGGAAACGCCCGCTGGACTTGACGATTAATTCGTGACATCACAACTTGGTATACTCACCGAAGAGGTTGTGTCAACTTTTGCATCACCCAGTTCCTAACAGGTCATGGATGCTTCCAGGAGTATCTACATTGTTTTGGGCTAAGCGCCACTGACGAATGTATCTACTGTGGCAAAGTGGACACCGTGAGCACATACTTTTCGAATGTGTTTGATGGCAAAATCTGCGCCAACAGGCGGAGTTAAAGCTAGGACAGTTTAAGCCTTTTCAGGTGGTCTCCAGTATGCTGATATATTCTGTGAACTTGAACGTGATTTTTCAGCTGCCCGACAGATTCTATCCCGTAAACGACGGGAAGTGGAAGACGTTTAGACCTACAATGAATATTTAAGTCCGCCATTACCATATTGAATCTCCTCTTCTTGAAGTAATGTCGTTGGGCAGTTCCAAGAAGCACGCTATGATTCCTACAGGGTTTTTAGTTGGTTAGAGTCCAACTCGCCAGAGACGTCATACGTAATACTTTTCCCCTGTCAAAAAACTACTACTTCTACTCTACTACTACCGCTACTATTCTACCGCTACTACTACTACCACTACTACTGCTGCTACTACCACTACTACCACTATTACTACTAAACATACTACTGCTGCTTCTACCAACTACCACTACTACTATTACTACTACTACCACTACTACTACCAGTACATCTACTACTACAAGCTTCGGATCCGCAGAACCGGTCGGGAGAGTGGGTGGCAAAGCGGGCCTCACCCGACCGTCAGCCAGCGACTGCTCTGAGATAGCTGAATCAAATATGGAGTGGGGAGTGCAAGAGACTGCATCACGGGAAACACCACTAATGGAAGTAGAGACATCTAAGCGAAAAGACTGTATCTAAAGAACACCACTGGATCAATGGAGCAGCTCGATAGCCCTAACAGGGGCGGGTCATACAATGGAATCTCCAATTTCAAGAACAAATAGCGGAACCGGAGGTGCTGGACTACCCATTGAAGGAATGATACTCTAGAGATCAAAAGGGCAGACGGGTGAAATCACCTGTAACAATCTAGAAGGAAAGGGATGGATAGTGTGTCATTGTTAGGGGAGGAAGTGGTTAACTCGTCACCGATCTCTACAGAGGTAGGAGTCCTTCCTGTGGAGGGTGATGATATTGGAGCGATAAGGACTGAGTTGACCTATATACACAGAATGATCGAAGAGTTATATCAGCACAGTAGGATGGTTGCAAAGTTGATATAAAATACCTCAAATACTAAACTATTTATTAAAAAGCGAGTAAAAGAAATGAGTTGGAGGACGGGATTTATACTCAGTCATTGGAACGAGTGGAATCTGCTGCCAAAGAAAAGTGACTCGGTGGCAGTGGCCACTCAAGTGTATGATGGCGAGGTTGGCGTGCTCCCTGCTACCAGTAGTAAGAAAAGAGAGGTAGAAACCCAGGTGGATATGGATGCGGAAGAAAAACTGACAGCAAAATTAAAAGGAAGCCATTGCGCAGACAACGACGGTTACGGATTACGTCTCTCTGACTAAAAGTGATTGGCCCAAAAGTTGTTATCAAAGGGCACAAATAGAGTATGTTAACCCTTAAGATAGACGGTGATATTGCAATGGTTGTTACTTAATTCAGAGGATACAGAACAAGGTATGTTGGAAAAATTAGCACAGGTCTATCTGAATATCTCCGATGTACTATCAGAAGGACTGGGCAGAGACAAGGTGCAGTTCGTGAAAATGTGCTCAGATGTCGTCATAAACAATGGCTATAAAAATCTATTGCGTGAAACATATATTCTACGACCCATATCAATCATTCCAACGGGGTAACAAATACAGATCTGCTGCATGGAAGATTCATCCAATTGTTACAGCTACTCTAAGAGTACCAGAGAAATAATGTAGTATTAGTAACCCCAAATGATCTGGACCGATTAACAATCAGGAAAAATCTGGAGCTGACATTCAACAAAAGCGATATTGTTATCAAATATTTATTTCCATTAAGTGCCCAGAGAAGGCGCCGAAATATAGAGGGATGGCAGGAGTAGTGACCTGGAGATAGGAAAGGCGGAGCAACACAGGAAGCACTTAAAATCACGCAAAGTGGGAGCGCTTTTGCAGATGTGTTAAAGACCGTTAAACAGGAATTAGATATGCAGAAGCTGGGAGTGAAAATTACCGCCGTCAAAAATATTGGCCAGGAAGATCTATTGCTTACCATAGAAGGAGACGGAAACGCAAGCTTAGTGAAGCAAGAGGTGCAAAAGAGGAATATTAAAAATCTAGAAGTGAGTACTAAAACCATTGTTGCTGTGTTGCTCTTGTACGTGGTAGATCCGTCCGTTGGGGAAGAAGAAATAGAAGTACATAATCTCAGGACTGGAAGATTTGGAAATAATAATGCTACTGTCACTATGCCAAGGGAAGCACAATACGAAACAGGAAGCTGAAAATAGGTTGGAAAAACTGACAAGTACATGAAAAGTTACCAGCCTAAGAATCTATAATATATGGATTTAGGGCATAGAGCATACCAATGCAAGAAAGAGATATACAGGAGTTAGGACTGTATCAACTGTAGAGAACCAGGTCACCAGGCGAAGGCTGTCCCAGGTTATCGTATTGGGGAAAATGCCAGGCAGAATGACACATATTCGACCAGATGGAATGTCCTATATTTAGAAACGCAGTATTGGAGACGAGAGCTAGGTGGATACATAGAAAATCACAATACGGCTGGACAAATTATACAAGCAAACGTGATGCGGTTGAGAAGTAGTCATGTTATGCTTGCTGCTACTACGAAAAATAGATCAGTGGAAATCCTAGTGATAAGTGAGCCAAAATATAAAATATGTGGCGGGTAGTAAATGGAGTGGATGTCGCTGTCCTACTTCTCAATACGAAGATAGAGATGTCTACTGTATGGACAGAAGAGGGCTATGTGTGTCTTGCTCTCAAGCATTGCCACCTATTTGCATGCTACAGTTCACCAAATACTCCTTTCGAATAATTCAAGAGTGATACAGATAAATTAATGAAGTATCATAAATGTGCTGGAAGGGAAAGTGTTATCATGCGTGACTTAAAAATAAATCGTCACTATGGGGCTCATCCACTACTGATCGCAGGGGGAGATACTGGGCAGAATGGTTGGATTCCTTAGATCTGGTTGTGTTAAACACAGGGGATCTACTCACGTTCCTTAGAGGTATTGGTCAATCGTACATAGATGTCACGTGTGCTACGCCGAAAATTGCTAAGCAAATTCAGAGGTGGCAAGTATTAGAAGAAGAAACTCTTCGTGACCATAGATTTATCTACTTTGAACTTGTAGGCGACAGGGGTACCAAAGAGAGGTTGATCAAAAACAATAAAATAGCGCATGATTGGGAGGTTTTTGATACTATCTTAAACTGGAAGAGTAAAGACACAAAGGTACCGGAAAGTGTTGAGGAACAGACTGATGCAATTCATGAAATATGTATAGCTAGTCAGGTAACTAAAGATGAAGTTAAGAACAGAGTGGCATATTGGTAGACGTTTGAGATGGGTGACGCTAGAAGGAAATGTATTGAGAAGCGACGGCTGTTCACCAGGGCAAATAAAAGACATAGGGGTACGGAGCAGACGGCAGTATTTAAAGAACCCTATAAATCATGTAGGAAAGAATTAACGTAGCTTACTTTGCAATCCAAGTGACGACTGTAGCAGATGCTCTGTGATGAATTGAATAACATCTGGGGTACAGGATACAAAATTGTGACCAAACGAATAACAAATAGAATGTTTGAGTGCTTGACTGCTGAAAAAAAGAGCAATTGCCAAAGTGATGTTTCCGTCTCGGAAAGTTAAGTTGGATTCTCAATGCCCCAGTTCTAATGCGGATGTTTTCACGAAGGAAGAGTTAGGCGTAGTGGTGAAAAATACGAAAGCAAGGAAAGGACCAGGCAACTGTGTAGCTAACGTGATGCCACCATGGATTCTAAATGTAATGAACAAATTGGTTCAGACACAAACGTTTCCAGAAATATGAAAAGTGACCAAGATTGTTTTTCTGGTGAAAGGGGGCAAATTCCCCGACGATCCCTTAGCCTACCGGCCCTTATGCCTTCTAAACATACTTAGCAAGCTCTATGAAGGTTTCTTACGATTGAGATTAGAATGAGAAATACATAACGGAGGAGGACTAATTAGTCGTCAGTACAGCTTCAGAAAAGAGAAGTCTACCTCACAAGCAATTGAAGCAGTGATTTGGGTTGAGAAAGTTGCGAAAGATAGGTGGATAGTGGATAGGTGGATGTGAAAAATGCATTTAATACGGCAACGTGGAACCTTATTTTAGATGAACTTAAACGAAGAAATGTCTCTGAATATTTGATCCATGTTTTAATATCAACTTTTGAAAGAAGGTGTATTTTAATAGAAACGGAGGAAATGAAGATAATGGCGGGCGTACCACAAGGCTCAATATTGTGCCCAACTTCACGTAATATTCGATATGACGGAGTGTTGGAACTGCGGCTTACAGAAGGAACGAAAACCTTCGCGTATGCGGATGACCTCGCCTTGAAAGTTTCGGCCGGAGACGAATAAGAACTCGTCTATAGGGTAAATGAGTCATTACGACGTATTGACAAATGAATGCAACTATATTCCTTGGAATTAGCACCCCAGATGACGGAATGAGTAATCATGAAAGGACGCCGGAAGAAACATAATATCAGTTTCCTTTTAAAACCAACGGTCAATAAACCCAGTATGGCAGTAAGGTATCTAGGTGCTATGATAAGTGAATACACAACATTTGGCGAACATATCCAAATGGTAGCCAGGAAAGCTGAAGAGAAAGCATCCAAACTAGTTCGTTTAATGCCAAATATTTGTGGACCTAGATCGACTAAGTGATAGATCATATATAGTGTGGTGAATTCTATTTTGCTATATGCTTTACCAGTATGGGGCTCTCGCTTAAGCTGAAAATGCACGTGGTGCTATGAAAAAGACGCAACGAAAATTACTGCTCACAATTGTATGTGCTTAACGTAGGTTTTCTAATAGAGCCCTACAAGTTGTAGCGGGAATCTTACCGATCCATCTACTGATCAAAGGGAGACACTGTCTCCATGAATTAGAGCCCGAACAACGAGCTGGTATAAAACAACCGTTCGGGAAAGAAATGGTTAAACAATGGAAACAAAGGTGGGACGCAAAAACGGTGGTTGGGCAAGGGACGAAACGATATAGCCCCATGCATCGATTGCCAACTTTGCAAGATGTATTACTACCTCACTCAGGTATTAACAGGACATGGTAGATTCCAAAATTATGCCTTTAAGACGGGAAAATCAGATAATAGTCAATGTCGATATTGTGTTGAAGAGGATTTCGCAGAACATACTGTGTTTTTCTGCCAGAAATGGAAAAATATTAGAACGGCAGTCAATAATATATTAGGAGCAGTCTTGACCCCAGAAAATCTCGTACCAAAACTGATAAGCAATGCTTCAGCGTCGAAAGAAATCAAAACGTTTAGCAAGATCACCCTGGAAACCAAGTAAAAATATCGAAGAATGTAATCTTGTACAGCGCCTCGTTTTGATGATTTGTCCTTAAGCAGTTCCAAAATGAGAAGTGTCACGTAGGGGTGTTTTAGTTGATAAAAGTCCAACACGCCACAAAGAGTGGGGTCTAAAAAGATTTTTCTCCCACGGAATAAAACTACTACAGTAGTATAGATTTGGGAGAATCAGCACAGTGTAGATAAGATGCTGAACTCTCCTCTGTGTTAATATATGAGTGATGTAGAATGCTCATTGATTTAGAACCCTCCTATATGAAAATCGAGTTGTATAAGAAGGAGAGTGTTGGCGTAGTGCCGTTCTCCCCTGTGCAGTGAGATGTGTTTGAGGGTGGGGTGATGATGATGATGATTGTGTGTGTGTGTGTGAGTGTGTGTGATGTGTGATGGGTGGGTGGGTAACGGGGTTCCGGGGGTGTTTGAATTAAATGTGAATTCTTTTCGATGTGTGTGCTTAAACTCTCATGTATGAATATCGAGTCTAGGGTTCGATATGGGGTTCGGGGAGGGGCGATGTTTGAATTAAATGTGCTGATAGTAATTCTTCGATGTCTGTGCTTAAACTCTCATGTATGAATATCGAGTGTAGGGTTTGATATCTATTACGTTTAGTGTATGATATATGATGCAGTATCGTTAATCTTTAGATAAAAGAATATCGAGAGAATGATTAGGTATGTGTACTGGGGAGAGATTTATGAAAATAAATGTAATAAGACATTCTGGTAAGGGGTTTTCCCTATCCAGAATCTAACCTTGAGCTACATATCCAAGAGCGATGTAAAGGTTAAGAAAAGGTTAAATTCCATTCCCACATCGAGGTACGAGAAAATATAAATCTGTTCCACATTGAAGTATAAGGGTGATGACGTGTTGTCATTCCTCAAGATTTGTGCATATGTGTATATGTGTGGGCGTATAAATATTCATCTATGAATATTGAGTTCTCGGGAGGATTCATATATATGAACATAGGGTCCTCGGTTCGATACCCATTCATGTACGCGAGGATAAACACTAGTCCTCCTCCAGTACAAGCGACGAGAAGGTGGAAGGGGGGAACGTGATAAAACGGTAATATAGTAAATTCGAATTAACAGGTCTCATCCTGTCCACCAAGCTCGGGAACGAACGTGTCCTCACTTCACACAAACCCTCCGTACGTTAAGTACAATCGACGATAGGATGGAGAGGGGGGGAGGCAGGTATGATCACGTTTCATCACCCATCTGCTCACTCGGGAACGAATGCATTCTCACTTCACATCGCAACGTCAAGATGAGTGGAACAACAACTCCTATCATTGAAAGTGATACCAGATTCTGGGAGAATCTACGCAATTTCGAAGATTTGCAAAAGCATTGGGTTGAGCATCACGATGAAACGTGTGATGGAAAGATGCATCAAGTGATTTGCAAGAATCCTTCCCATCATGATTCGATCACATCTTATGCTCAATGCGGAAAGAATTGTAAAGTGTATCTCGGGTAAGTAGAATTATAATTGTGTGTTAACGTGAAAGTGTTGTTATGTGTTAGATAACTAATGATAAATATGTTTATTTCAGTAAAGCCCAAAGTGAGGATGTGGCATGCCAGTCCGAACAGGATCAAGGTGAAGATGTGTGCGGTCCGTACAATGATCGTCCGTTTAAGGATATCGGTACATCGAAACCCGTGGAGGAAGTCATAGAAAAGTGAGTATAAAATAATAAGAGTTTTACGTTAACAGGTGTATTAAATATTCACGATGTTGAGACATAGTTCGTATATGTCCGCAGATCCAGTAAGAAAGGAGACAAGAAAAAGAAGACGAACTGCAAACCGAGAATCGTCAAAGCCAAGAAGACGTTCGATCAAGACAGTTTCATCATAATGATGTTCGAACCCTTCACACCCTTCGCAGAAGAAGTAGAGGAGGAAGTTGCGAGTGATGGTAAATAGTGTGTGCATGAACGATAACGACATCTCCATCAGCATTGACTTTCGTGTGAACATAGGATTATACAATGAACTGCCATCACTTTACATTAAAGCCACACATGACGATACGTTTGTGTATATTACAAAAGAGGATTGGGAGGTAATAATGTCAAATTTGTGTGTTTTGGATACGTATCTGAAAGATGGTAAGCATCCATGTGCACCGTACAGTGAAAATATAATATATGCATTTAACATAATGTTATACATGAATAAGATGCAAGAAATAACGTTTGTGAATACATGTTTAAATGTGGGCAGTATAAATCTGAATAGTACTGCATTCAATGGACTTAAAAGACTAATTCCATATATTGAAAGAAATTTATATCAGTTGTATGATATTCATAAATCATTATGTTCATATGATGCAAAAAGCAGGACTGCAAGGAAGAGGATATTGGAGATGTATGTTAAAGTCAATAAAAAGATAATTTGAATTTGTAATGTTTTATTTATTACACCTATATGATAGATTGTACAACATGAGTTAATGGTTTATAATTGAATAATTTATCATGAATAATTAAACAGAATAATGAAGTTTGTGCAGGAAAATTTGACGATGCTTTAACTTCCAATCTGACATTCACTGCCCCCGTCAGAGTATCCTCAGGTTGATGAGAGCAATCGATGACGAATAGCGGTGCATATTTCAGAAAGTCGTTCCTTTTCAAAAGAGGGTAATTCTCCTTTCCATAGTAGGATGATTGAAATTTGGAATATTGATCATACAGAGATGCAAATTTCGAATTGGCGAAATCCAAATTCATATCGTGATAGGGGTAAGATTCACTGTTGAGATAAAGTTTCAGATTGGTGATATTACAATTATCAAATAGAGAGGCATCCTTAGCGAGATGATTCAATCTATCCACTTGTGCACCGACTATGACGAAACGTGGTTTTTCAAGTTTAGTCGTGGTTGCAATGTTCCATGTGAACGCTTTAGTTTGAGGTACAGCAGGTTGAGTGTGAAGGTCCAAGGTTCGAAATGCGACGTGTAGAGGTTTATCCGATTTGACGAGTTTAAGTTTATCAACTCGTTCAGAATCTGAAAGTCGAAGTACAGGCATCCTCCATTCGAGGCTAGTTAGTTGTATGGTTGTAGGATCGTTTCCAATGATACAATTATTAGAATCCTTAGATCTAATGAGAATAAGTTCAAACTTGCTATTAAGTATGACCTCCTTGTGATCGTCGGCGAAACCCAGCAACATCGAAAGAGGAACGATGGCATTGAAAATACCATTCGATGTATTCACGATGTCTACCACACCCCCTGGATAGATCCATCCAGCATTTAGTAAACGATTCGATTCCAGTTCATTCAGTGCTGCATAGTTACGCATCGTTGATGAAACGCCCGGATTCCTAGTTCTATCAATAGTCGTTCCATTCATATCCAGACGAATCTCATCGAATAGGAAATTGTTACTCAATTTCGATGTGGCGACGGTGCCGTCGGGTTTAGTGAGAGTCCCCTCAATGTAGAGATAACTTCTACTAGGAAGCGTGTACAAATCTTCAGCTCGACATGGAATTCTAATTTCATCGTTCACATCGAGAGCTGACGTATTGTACGGTAGGAATACGTGTTCTTCCTCCTTACTCATCTTATCATCAAAGGTCGGAATCCCGGTCACGTCCAACACATCCATCATAGAACCTTGAAGCCTAAGTTAGCGAGAAATTTTCGATTAGACGATGTGATTAGCTTGCGGGTCGATGATCGAGTAGAGTTCAATCTCGAGAGATGTTTTTTAATATAGCATCGTCTCTTAAAACTTATACCCATTACGACGTATGTGCAATCGTACAGTGATGGTTTCGTTCCTGAAATCTAACTTATCGCCGTTCTGGTCTACCACTCTAATGTCGAGATAATCAATGAGATTCGTATCGATGATTGGTAAATATATAGGACTTGATGGTTCCTGCGAGATATGATAACCTGGAGGTACCGATGGGAAAAATTCATACAGAGAATGACCACTTTTACCATTGATGAAAGATCCCGTTGCAAGACTACACTCGATACGTATGATGCTGACCTTGAATATGTTAACCAAATCATTAGACTCGGTCAGCACGTTTGCCGGTACCCTCTGTTTAGAGGTGAAACCTAGAAGAGGAGCAATGGATCTCTCACGACTAAAGTCGATAATATAGGGAGATTGAATTTCTGATTTCATGGTGTTATTATTAGCACGTAGAATAAAGTCGTCACCGATGTCGAGAGCATCCTTGATCAATCTGGCGATATCATCCAATTCATAAGTACCCGGTGGAATTACTATACGTTCGACTTTTCCATCGCGAACGTAATGGAATAGATTATTACTCTCGTCCACACTCGGAATCGAGTAAAAAGTCTCAAAATTCAATAGAGCTATCTCGTAATGTCCGTTAGGATCCAGATGTAACGGAGGACTTAGAAATGTAGAGAAGCTGGTATCACTACCACTCACGGTGATCGTGTAACTCATCGAGGAGAAACTGAAGGCACAAGTGACCGCAAATCACAGAATCGAATTCTTGAAATCTCGTGGTATTATATAGGAGCTTGACACCCGAAAGGTACGTTTCTATCTCTTCCGGAGGTCTCAGATCGCCGAAACTGTCAAAGTAGTAGGCAACATCACCATCCTTACGTACAGCAACCCAATGTGTACCAGGGTTATTTGATGTATCCAGATTCACTACTATTCTCTCATAGTATCGAGGACGTGGAAGTAGTTTATCGATCATGTAGACACCTCTAAAATGTGGAATGTGTAGATGTCGTGCATACGAATCGATCTCGTTAGCCCTCAGGGCTTTTTCCGGGATAAATATAGGCCTCGCCCCGAGTTTTTTGATCGAAGATACAATCCTCTACCCTTACGACGTCTCTTACGGCGAAGACCTTTGCCCTGAGCCAAAGATTCCATGCGCTCGTTGTGACGTGTTAATTCCGCAAGTTGTTTTGCATCCGAACGTTTCTTATTGACAGCCGTAGCAATCTGAGCAGCACCTCCAGCTAGTCCACCTGCTGCACCTAGAGCTGCTAAAAGTGGTAGCAAAGGTAAGAAACCACCTCTCCTGTTGCGACGTTTACGCATGCCAGTGCCCGCTGCAAATTTACCCTTCATAAGTGTAGTCACAAGTCGAGCTGCAAGTCGTTCGCCCAAAGAAGCGTCGGCAGACTTTACACGTCTCCAAGCTTTCTCTACCAACACCTTATCGGCTAGACGACGAGATTCTGTATCAGTACTCTCTGCGTAAGCCCGATCGTGATCGAGACACGCTGAATCTAACCCGTTCACCGGTAAGTCACCTCTCTGCAAGCGTTTATGTAGTTTCGTTCCGGGACCGCAGAAACGATAACCCGGTAAATGTGCCTCAAATGGTAATGAATTAATCAAGGAATTAAGAATTCCCGAACCTTTGCGTGCACGTGTAGAGCGCATGTCTCACTATGAAATAAAAAAGGCAAAACGTGCGCTTTATAAGTATACGATTCCTATGACGATTGGCTAAATCCAGTAAAGACATAGATTGCCCTTATCACGAACGAAATAAAAGACAAAACTTATGCTTTATAAGTATTAGTCGCGATATGGAGATAGTAAAGCAAAAGTGTACACTACCCATACAGGTGATAAATTTCGAGGATGACATTCGCAAAGGACGACACGGTACGTTGTTTCCGAGTAACGTTAGAGCGCTCATACTGGGCAGTTCAAATGTTGGAAAAACAAACGTTTTACTCAACCTGCTTATTCACGAGAATGGTCTGAGATTCGAAAACCTCTACATATACTCGAAATCGTTGCAACAAGCTAAATATCGATATTTACTCAGGTTACTGAAAACTATACCCGATATAGGTGTATTTACGTTCGATGATGGTGATAAGGTGATTCAAACGTAGGATGCTAGAGAAAATTCGATATTCGTATTTGATGATGTGATAAATGAAAAACAGGGTAAGATAGCTTCATATTACAGTATGGGTAGACATCGTAATGTCGATGCTATATATTTAGCACAATCATATGCTAAAGTACCTAAACATTTAATTAGAGATAATGCAAATATGATTATATTCTTTAGACAGGATAATCTCAATTTAAAACATATATACGAAGATTATGTAAATACCGATATGTCCTATGATGAATTTAAGGATATGTGTAAACATATATGGGAGAGTGATGAACGCTCCTTTGTTGTTATAGTACCAGAATATCCACTGAACGAGGGACGCTACCGTCACGGTTTTGATCGCTTTATCAGAATGAATAAATAGAATAATCCATCACTTAAGCAATGAGTATCGACAGGTTCGGATCCCGAAGAATCATACCCTCTAGGGGTGTGTTCAATCGATATATCATAACTAGAGATGGATCGGGAAACTATCGATTCAAGGGAAAGCGATTGTGCAATATTCACGACCCTGAAGAAGGTGACGATGCATCGACTAAACGTTATGTGGATACGCATACGGCTGACGTCGAGAATCGAATGCAGATCTTCAGCGAGCAGACCTCGTATCAGCGTATGGGCGAGTTTGAAGCTATGCTTAGGGATCACATACAAAAATCGCTCGACATCCAATACAACAATTTAATGGAGTACTTAAGTAAATATGCATTTAAACGTGATTCCGAGAATAATGTCATTATAGATGGTATAAGAATGAAAACGCTGTTGGACCCCCTTCACGAACACGACGTTCCTAATAAAAAATATGTAGATGATAGGATTCCAATTCACGACTCTAATGAAACTCTATCATTTCGAATGAAGAGATTGAAGGATTTAGCCGACCCGATAGATGATAGTGATGCAGTCACCATGAGTTATGTTAATCATTTCTTTATACAGAAACACAATGAATTGCAAACGGGTTTAACTGAGACTATAACAAACATTGCCGATACTATTACACGGAAACAGAATGAATTACAAAGTCAATTAACTAGAACAATCACCTCCGCTAGCGAGACTATTACTACAGCTGTAGAAAAAGAAGTGAAAGAACTAACCGCACGACAAACGGAACTTGATAATAAACTAATCACTATAAATAATGATATTCATACTATGTAAACACGAATGAGAAATGTTGTAAACACTATGTTACACCAATTGAAAGCACAACTCATAATTTCATTGCAAACACGTCCGTTTCGAGGTCCCTCTTTAAGGTATACGTTAACATCGGGACTCGAATACTATAAAGTTCCTGGAAATGGAAGTGTACTCTCGTGTTCTATTGTATCATCGGTACATCCGCATGCTGTAAATGATACATTGTTTGCAATAAACGGAAGATTAGTTGAAAGATATCCTGTAAGAGTTGAAACTGGCGATATTCTATCGTTTACAGCGCCAGCCGGACGTGCTAAAGATGGTCATATATTAAGTATAGAACTGATAGTTTCATATAAATTAGCAGTAGCTGATTAATTATACATTCATTTCGATATGGATGCTGAAGCTATAAGACTTAAGGAATCCATTGCCCGTCACAGTAGGGCAATAAGAGAAAAGTTACGTTCTCTCAAAGGAATGAAATTCGAAACGCAACGAGTCATGTCTGAAGTTCTTCAACCTGTAACCGAACCATTGAAAGTAATAGCGAAAGCACACCAAGACAACAACGACGACGACGAAACTACAGATGTTGCTAACGGATCTGATCTCGTGTCAAAGTATCTGCACAAGGTTCGAACTGCTAGTTCGAGTGACATGGACAATACTTACGGCATACGTTACGAGGATAATGAGTATAAATTGGGTAACAAGACAGTTGTGTTTAAATCTGATGGTGTTCAGATAGGAACAGAAACGTATGAACCCACAGCAGGCTTATATGAAATATTATTTAAACGTTTACCTCGCAAGACATCGTACACAGATGATGATTTAGACGTGTATTCACAAATCTTACAGAATACTCAAGTTTACAGACACGGTTATTCAAGAGATGGACGTTTAAGAGCAAATCGAGGGTTCAAGTATCGTCATATCATTCGTGACCTTGTTAGTAATCGAACTGGATTTGGTTTACGTTGGAAAGAACATGTACCGCAGAGAAACTTAGATTACGTCTACTGGAACGATCCGAATGAAATAATAAACAGATTAAGATTATTAGTTGCGTCGAGGGATGCAGGTAATTTGAATCACTCACCCGAGATAGAAGAAATTATTACAGAACTTAAAACATAAAAAATTATAGCATGATAAAACGTCGCATTGCAACCGAGTTACATGCACCAGCTAGAAGACGATTTTTACGTCGTAAGATCATAAGCAAAGGAATGAACGATTTAGTACAAATAGATCTTATGGACATGTCTAACTATGCAAGAGACAATAGGAATTATAAGTATATTCTTCTTGCATGCAATTTTTATTCCAAGATGGCTTATGCACGACCATTACGTGATAAAAGTGGTATTAACGTTTCGACTGCTATGGAGGAGATATTGAATGAAATGGAATCGTTTCCGAAGAATGTTCAATCTGATAATGGAAGGGAGTTTTACAATAAACATTTCCGCGAACTAATGAATCGTAATAATATTAATCATTACAGTACATTCACTCACGTTAAGGCTGCTGCAGTGGAACGATTAATAAGAACGATCAAACTGAATTTGCATAAGGAATTTATTGTTCAAGGCTCATATCAATGGATAAACATACTACCTAGAATTATTCATACATACAATAATACTTACCATCGAACGATTCGTACGAAGCCTGTAGAAGTTCGTGATAATTCTCTCCTCCTCAGTGTATACAAATATGATAGAAGTCTGCGTGAGAAGCGAAGATCTAGACTTCATCGTGTTGGTGACTACGTGAGGATTTCTAAGCATAAAGGTGTTATGGAGAAAGGTTATCTACCAAATTGGAGTGTTGAAGTCTTTAGGATACGTACAGTGCAAAGGACACATCCATTGACCTATCTCATCGAGGATCTGGAGGGTAAACTGATTGAAGGAGCATTCTACGGTTATGAATTACAGAAAACTCAATATCCAGAGACGTATTTAGTTGAAAGGGTTATCAGACGACGTGGTGATAGGATTCTGGTGAAATGGTTAGGATTTCCTACCCGTGAATGGATTAATGAGGTGGACATTGTATAAATAAAAAACACACAACTCAATAAAGAAATACAATTTTAATGATATATTGTGTTTTATTTTTTTGTTCACATTGATTCCTGATATCTTCTGTAACATAACGTTCGTGCTAGTTCACATTGATTATATATAAATTCACATCTCCTTAACTTAAACATGATAATAACATTTTTATACTTTTTTAAAAAATCATACATGATTATAGTTGAATTAACATTTAATTGTAGAGATTTTAACATAACGTACATGCTAGTTCACATTGAGTATATATAAATACACCTACCCTTAACGTAAACATGATAATTACAATTTGAAGTAATTAGTAATATACGTTAAACAAACATCATACATGATTATAGCTGAAATAAGAGCCTTTGTACATGCTAGTTCACATTGATTATATATAAATCCCCTCCTCACCCCTTAACGGAGACATGATAATAACATTTTGATATAATTAGTAAATATATTTTAATAAAAAATCATATATGATTGTAGTTGAATTAACATTTCATTGTAGAGATCAATAAGGTTACATTGATTTCTGCTATCTAACATTTCAAAACGACATGAATAGGAAAAAATATTCCTTCCCCCCTAACGTAAACATAAAAAAAGCAACACGTTCTCTTTCAAATGAAGTAAATATGTTATTATCATGTAATTAGTAACACACTT
Organism: Mantis religiosa; assembly: GCA_030765055.1. Classification (NCBI taxonomy): domain Eukaryota; kingdom Metazoa; phylum Arthropoda; class Insecta; order Mantodea; family Mantidae; genus Mantis; species Mantis religiosa. Next base: position 1,348,044 of record JAUKNK010000038.1, on the reverse strand, counting down.
TACAATTATACTTGAAACTCAATTATTTCGTTTTTTTTTAAATACAGTAATATGTTATTATCATGTGCCTAGTAATACCTTTTAACTCAGTTGTAACACACTTTACAATTATACTTGAAACTCAATTATTATTTTTTTTTGAAATACAGTAATATGTTATTATCATGTGCCTAGTAATACCTTTTAACTCAGTTGTAACACACTTTACAATTATACTTGAAACTCAATTATTTTTTTTTTGAAATACAGTAATATGTTATTATCGTGGCCTAGTAATACCTTTTAACTCAGTTGAATCTATGCTTTATTGAGAAAAGAAAAAAAAATTACACTTGACAATTTTCTATAGCATAATGTCCCCATGCTAATGTTGAAAATGAATTATCGGGAATGTATCGTTTTGTATCGATACCACTTAAAGCTATCTTATTAGATTCGATGGTATGAACATCATGTTTATAACTTCTGAAACATGTCTGCATGCTTCGATGTATCGTGTCAGGATGTGTAATACATTAGAGATATTGTTCAAAGGTTATGAATCTCATCGAATCTTTTGTTACACCTTTTGATTTTTTAATCACTTCAGTATCAAATCGATAACAATATAGTTTCGATTTCAACCCCACATATTCAGTCATCACTCTACCGGCTAGCTCATCCTTGAATAATCCTGAAATTTTCTTATTTGCTAACGGAATACCATACACATTATCCATTGGATAATTCGATGTATCGAATAAATGTATATTGTTTTTAATAAATTCATATATATCGTAGCTAGATTCAAAGAGAAAAGCATCAGTGTCCGTATAGATTAAAGTTACATCTTTCAATTTTTTCTTCAGAATTTCATAATAAAAATCATACATTTTATGTTTGGATAGATCCAGGATTGCTTGTCCTATGTATATTGGCTTATTCATCAATATTTCATCTCTGACCAATTCTATACCTATTAAATTTTCATCAAAAATCACGTACCTTATACACGTCTGTCGAGCTAACAATTTACGCGCTCGTTTCCAGCTGGTAGCTAAATGAAATGAATTATAACGTTTTACATTCTCTATAAATTTTCCATAAACACAATTATTCATTAATTTCCATAGATTTTGGCCAAATTTCGTCTTATCTTCAATACGTTTACGAGCGTTGAGTTCAATGTAAGGATTTATCCAGTTAGATTGTTTATAACCTATTACTCTATGTATACGCAATGGAATCAAACCAAGTTTAACACATTGTTGAAAATTGAGATAATGTAATACGTATTTATTTTTATCATTCAATGTTGTTAGCAATTTTGTATACTTATCACCTGGCGCGATTTCATTCAAAGGGCATAATGGGAAATCATTTTGTATATCATGAAGTACCTGTGGATATTTAAAGTCTACTTCCAACACATATCCCACGTCAGAATCACTTGTAATAGACATAAAATCTATTGATTTAATTTCAGCATCAGTTAGCCACCTTACATCAGTGTATGGTTAGCTATTATTTTCCATTGTATATCCATATAAAGAATTGCAGTCGACGTACATTAAATAATTAGTTGGTTGAGTGTTATCATAGCTAGTCATGTATCTGTTATTCGCCTTTGCATACCGTTTGGACACAGTGCAAATTCCACCTCGTATTCCTTTTTCGAAGAAATCTAACATAGTCTTATCTGTTAATAATGAAATCTGTACACCAGTCGTTCTTAACATTGCATCATAGGCTAATCCGGGAAGTGTGTAATACTGACACGGGTCGAGTCCGTACAAACCGATACTTAATTCACGGAAGCGTTCAAACACATCCGTTAGTATTAACGTATCACACTTAAGATATATATTTAAATATTCACCCAGATTTTTAACATTGAATTCATTCCATACCGTTCTAGCATGACTATAATCCTCATCGCTTACATGATCAAACTGATGTTTGGATGGTAGACTATTCTCGTATAATTTTTCTATAGAATCCACATACGTGTACGGGAAGACACCTTTGCGTTTCATCAGTTGTCTATGCAAAGGATTCGTATACGTATTATTGGTATAATGAAAATCATCTGATTCTAACATATCCGAAAGGTTACTAAGTTTTGAATCCAAAAAACGATAGCTATCCAGAAATCTTAGATATATACTCATTCCATTCGAATTTGTATATCTTTTGCTAAAGGATAAGTAATTTTCAGAAGTTTGTGCAATACAGTTGATAGGTTCCGTATCGTAACCTAGTTTCTTTACTATGAAATGAGCATCGTATTTTGACAAGCAATGAAAGAATATTGGTATGAATCCTGGCATTTTCCTATTTAAATTGCAGTGCTTATGGGCTGGGCCAACGTAACTTCCAGTCAAATGACAATGATCACGAACCTTTATACACGAGTTAAGAAATTCACGTTTGCATATGTGACATCGTGTTGCATTTTGATATTCTAGCTCATCCACATCTCTCATACTTATTTCAATTTTATTAGCATATATATTAATGACCTGATTTGCAATTAACGTTAATTCTTTAAGAAAATTTTCAATTGCATATGGAACTTCAAATGATTTGAAACGTGTTAAATTTTTATCATAACTACAGACCAAATGTAATGCAATTGCATACGCTTCATGTTTATGAGTGGTACGTGTCCAAATTTTACTCGATACATCTTGACACGAATCTACCTTACGTAAGATACATTCTATGTCTGCATAAACCACGAATGGAACTTTTAGACATTTCGAATATGCGTTAAATTCAACGAGATCAGTTTTACCAGCCTCGGGCATTCTGATAATTTGATTCATCATACACCGCTTTTTATGGCTATTTAAACGTGATTCTGATGTGAAATACAATTTACAATTGTTACATAACCATTTTCGCCCATTATGTTTAGTTAGCTGCTTTCCTAGCAAACGTGATAAATCTGTTATCAGACAATAATGTCTTTTATACATTAAAAGATTAACATGATGTGATTTTATCTCTCTTGGTTGATATAAGAGAATAATCGATTTATTTTCAACACCGTATATCGTTATTGAAATATTTGAATTTTGATTCTCGAATTTTTCTACATCTTTCAATGATACGGGGAATGTTATATTCTCAAAGTTAAATTCTTTAAGAAACTCATATCTTTTATAGGACGTGGGTCGATTCTTGTTACGTTCTACTGGGTATTTGGGTGCTAACAGACAGTATGCAAAGCAATATTTATCAGTATTACGAATGTTAATAACAGCTCTCTTCGATTTTATAAAGTCGGGTAATTCAGTATACATCCCTGCATTCAATGAATCGTATTGTGTCACATATATTGTTAATTTCTCAATACTGTATAAAGCTTTTGAACTGGTACGCGATTCAAAATTATCCATATGATCTAGTATAGGTTGTACAATTTTCTCTTCATACCATATAGATTTATCTGTAGATTGCAATATCACCTCAAGTTTACTGTTAAAGTTAAATGTATGAATATTATCGCTCTCTTGTGATATTATGACATATTGGCAGGATAAACAGGATCCTATCTTAAGACCTGATTTATACATGTTTAAGCCCTTATCAATTTCATTCCAAATTAAAGGTTTGCATTCTGCTAAGAATATGACGGGGTCAAGTATATTAACACAGTTGTGAATTTCGTAGGTAACTAATCTAGTTTTGAATGCTGACTCACTGTGAATACACTGTAAGCGTTCAGCCTGGGTCACGTTCAGACGGGTTTCATCTTGCTGAATCGAGGGTTGTCCAGTGGCACTATCGGAGCATCTTGTCGCCGTTTCTGGAAAAGTAATTACAACATTCGATTAACTTTACATACGGGAACATTGATTTACATGTATGTAAGGTGGTGACAGAAATAACATACATGTTAATAACTTTTACATGTATGAATCTCAATTTTACGTAAACTCTATACGTTACATAGAACGTAACATGCATGTAACTTTTACATATGAAAATATTTACATAATGATTATGTATTTTACACAGATATTTCAATTATTGCTATCATCACGTAACTACAATATTCAGATAGTATGTAACTGTTTTACGTAATGCTCTTTCCCTTACATAAATGATAAAACACACAGTGTAAACCATATACATGTAAAATACCGTAACTGAACTACGATATTCACATGTACGTTTTTACACATATAAATTAACGTTCTTTTTTCACCTACAACGTTACTTTTACGTGTAACAAACAAAACATAACTAACATGCATGTGAAATAACGTAACTGAACTACGATATTCACATGTACGTAATTATTACATATGAAAATTAACCCTACAACGTTCACTCACTCTCAATTACTAATACTACATGACGTGCGATAATTAACACTTTAAGTTTTAATAAAACATGTACGATTTCACATTTACATGCAAGTAACTACATTATCACTTTTTTATGAAATTTTATTCAATAATTATGCTCACCTTTTGACGACATTACGGGCTGCTTAAAAAAGACAATTTATGTCGTTTGAAACCACTTTCTAGAGTTTCCTCGCCATGGTATTGGAGTATGCAGTCACCACGGTTTAGTAGATCTTTCTGCGCTGCGGTCATGTGTTTGAATCTCTCCGGGAGGAAGACTTGGAATTCTGATGTTTCGACGACAACCCGTTCACCATATCTGGTCTTCACGGTTTTGACGGATCGAATGATGTATTGAACGGACTGATCTAATTCACGTAGTTTCTTTGTGGGAAGATGTGTTCCACCTTCAGCTAGTTGATTTAGCTGGAGCATCTCATGATCTGAAACAAACATATAAGCACAAACGAATCAGTATTACTTCAACACTCTTCGTAAACAGAGATAAAAAATGAAATACAATATACAACTTTTCTATCTTACCTGTAGGATCCATATTTCCAGAGAATCGACTGCCTCCTCACTCATCCCTACGCGGGTATTTATTGAGAGAGGCTCCACCCCCTCCTTCCGGGAGAGCTGTTACTGTCTACATATTACACTATGACTTTAAAGTTGTTGTGACTACGTTATGAGTTAAAACATATTACTAGTAACTTTATTATCATAGTTTAAACTTTATATAGATCCAGCATTTTTTACACCCCTCCACCGTATCTCTCCTTCCCAAACACCATGTTGCGTGCGCACACTAACTGTGATTCGTTCCCTACATCTTGGAGGGGGGGATATCGTTACACATTTCTTTACACACACATACTTGTACAAAATATATTTTTCTGAACATTTGATTTTTTTACATTTGGTATACTAACACATTTATAGTATTGTTTCATCATTCATACAAATATATAGATTCATTCGTTTAATTTTGAAATATATTCTTTTTTTCCCTAACGTTATTTGACAAAATTAGACTTTGCTACAGCAATAAGAATGTTTTGGCCATCCCTGTCACCAGTCTGGAGAGATTAACTCTTTTTTTCTCTGACCCACAAACCAAGAGGGATGTAGTTCAGTGGAGTATTCGTAATACTGAGGGGAGATTTTCTAGACATTTTTTTTTTATATGGAGGGTGATATCTTGCCATGGATAGTTAGGATATCTACACTATAGATCCCTACTTGCGTATATATATTATCATATTGATTGATCAGTTTTGTATTACACATATATACTTAAAGATGAGATACTTTTCTCTCGTTATCTTAATCATTTTTAAATAGATGGTTAGTGCTTTTATTTTATTTTCGATGTTATGTTCCACTTTTATCATTCTTAGAGGGATTATTCTTTTTGGGTTATCGTGCTTAGAGGGTGCGTTCCTTTATCATAAAAACCCTTTCAAACAGATTTACATTTGCATTGTTATACTTTTCTCTCAATATTTTTTTTATCATTCTTATAGAGATGGGTAGTGCTTTTATTTGTATTTGCATTTGCTATGTACCACTTTTATCATGCTTAGAGGGAACATTTCTTTGTCATGAGACCCTCTCACATAGATTTACATTTCCATTCTTATACTTCAATGTGGAACAGATTTATATTTTCTCGTACCTCGATGTGGGAATGGAATTTAACCTTTTCTTAACCTTTACATCGCTCTTGGATATGTAGCTCAAGGTTAGATTCTGGATAGGGAAAACCCCTTACCAGAATGTCTTATTACATTTATTTTCATAAATCTCTCCCCAGTACACATACCTAATCATTCTCTCGATATTCTTTTATCTAAAGATTAACGATACTGCATCATATATCATACAATAAACGTAATAGATATCAAACCCTACACTCGATATTCATACATGAGAGTTTAAGCACAGACATCGAAGAATTACTATCAACACATTTAATTCAAACATCGCCCCTCCCCGAACCCCATATCGAACCCTAGACTCGATATTCATACATGAGAGTTTAAGCACACACATCGAAAAGAATTCACATTTAATTCAAACACCCCCGGAACCCCGTTACCCACCCACCCATCACACATCACACACACACACACACACACAATCATCATCATCATCACCCCACCCTCAAACACATCTCACTGCACAGGGGAGAACGGCACTACGCCAACACTCCCCTTCTTTTACAACTCGATTTTCATATAGGAGAGTTCTAAATCAATGAGCATTCTACATCACTCATATATTAACACAGAGGAGAGTTCAGCATCTTATCTACACTGTGCTGATTCTCCCAAATCTATACTACTTACTACTACTACTATTACTACTACTACTACTACCACCACTACCACTACCACTACTACTACCACTACTACTACCTCTACTACTACTACTACTACTACCACACCACTACTACTACCGGTACTACTCAATTAGCACGAGGTGGGATCGGTTGTTAATCAATGTCTCCCCAAACTATTACACCTCATATTTATCCACTATACCGCTGTACAATGCAGGTTTTCAGATTGCGTTTGTAGCGGTACCGTCGAACGCATTATATGGCCATCACTGGAGGGGAGGTTGAAGCCGTACTCGTTTCAAAAGATTACATTTTGCCACCCAGCACCCTAGTTACTATTTTGAGGTGCCCTTTGCAGTCGGAGGAGCTTGTGCTTACTGGAAAATGGAATGCGATATAATGGCATGTGTGCAACTGGTTCAATCGACGGCGATAAATCCTTAATGTGCGTAGAAATATTCACCCCTGTTGCAGTATTCTATCGTCGAGTCAACACTGTAGATGAAACTGTACGGTATATTATGACCAGATGGTGGACATTCCGTGCCTATGGTCATGTTGAGTGGTCCAGTGCCCGTTCTTTGCTTAGTCCGACCTTCTTTTAAGTAATGTTTCCATATACGCTTTACTGCTTTAGCAGCACGATCTCTACGAGCCGAAATGTCACGGTATGAGAAACCCGCTTACCGACGACTCAACATTCTGTCCTGTTCGAACTTACTCACATAGTGATATGTCTCCCTTTGACATCGGCGAGGCAAAATGGGGCTCCCTTGAACGTTTTCGCCTTGTTTGACAGCCGACTACACTTGGCACAACACTGATCTTCTCGGACAAACACGACAGGGCACTGCTCGGCCTACGTGGACCCGATCCATCTGCAATCTTAATCACTTATTGCTTTCACATTCTAGCAAGTTGGGATTCATTCGACGAATTCTTGCAATTTTCACAAATGGTAATGTGTTTAAAGGCTATTGCAAATATTACAATGATAATTTACACACCTATATGCATAAATTTGTATAATTTGAGTATTCTGGGGATTCCAATTTAAAATACGTGTTCTAGATATAGAATTTCGAAATTTCATCTAAGCGTCAACTTAGAAATAATATCTCCGGTTCAAGCGGGGAGTCACTGCCAACGTTCACCTCCAGATTAAGGAAGCAGTCTTACATGGACTTAAAAGCTAATTTGCTAAATTGTGCAATTATACATATTTTAAAACTTACAAGGGGAGATTAATAGCTCTTTCATCATACAAAAGTATGTACCGGAAGAGAAATTTAATTTCGACTACGGCAATGAACTTCTCAGTCCAATAGTACATTTATAACTTTATTCTATAGATCTCTTGCCTGGAAGAGTTCTTTACGTATTTATGATTCTCTAAAAACATGGCTCTTATTGCCGCTGTAATTTTGTATTGTATATTATGTAACATTTAACAAGTAAAGAACATGATTCAAGCAATTTTGAGGTAAACAGGCTGATACACTTTAGGGCCTGCTTTACAGGATTTGTTTGCTCATAAATTGGTAAAACCTATAGTCTTAAGTATGGCCGATTTCGTGTTCACAAGGCATGAGGTTTATTTCTTTGGAAATATTTGCAAGCACTGCTTACAGCTAGCCATCTACAGTAAAAGTCATTACATTAGTTTGGTATAACTCATTTGGAATTCGATATATTTGTAGATTTGGAAGATTTCCCTTGCGATTCATCCCATATCGCTGAAATGCAGTGTATTTAGCGCATCATTTAGCGTATTGTAATATTTAGTATTCATTTAGTGTATGTATCGAATTAGTGATCACACGTCTTTTAACACTACTACATTTTACCAAGAGAGCATAATGTTAATATTTTCATGAATTGCCCTTGATTGCAATATCCTATCACATTAATGGAGTATCGAGCGGTTATATAGTGGCCATTCTCTGAATTTTCAATAAGATAATTACGTTAGTTAAGAATGTCTTCATGTAAGAAGTAATGTTAGTTATTTCTTTGGTTTTCAATATTTTTACTGCAAACTGAATTTACTCAGCCTTGGTTTCGGCAATCTCACACTCTCTAGGAGCCATATTAAGGGAACATATAAAGTCAGCCAGGCATTATTTAGTCACATTTGCAACTCGTTATATAATATCATATTTTAAAGCACCAATGACTTAAAAATGTAACTTTGGACGTAATCTATAAGTAAATAAGTGTACCAAGTGGCCTAAGCAAGCCGTCCTTCGTGGAAGTTAGTTACTCCCGAAAAACGCGAATGACGAAAGTTTGCCTATGACTATGACTTTGGAACGGATTCGGTATCGCGACCAGACTAATCCTTTGTAACTGTGCCCCAAGTGGGGGAGCAAAGATGCTCGAGGAAGCTCAAGACCGAAGTCCACCCCGCAAGAGGGGAAAGCGTTATCCTCAGAGTATATCATCATGCCATGCACCGCCGAGACTCGAGCCGACACTTCTACCCAGAACGAAACCACCAGATGAGAGATGATACGAAATGATATTGCAGGTGAAATGGAGGGACAGGAATTCGCGGGATGTAATTAACCTACCCAGTATTCACCTAACGTCCCCATGTGTCAGGTAGATCGGCCACGGATATCGAACCCGCGCCTGCCCGCCTTGGTAGCATATAGCGTACCATGTCTGCCTCTAGTTCAAGAGGTCCCGAGTTCGAATCCCAGTTGGGGTGAGTTACCTGGATACGCTTTTTCCGGGTTTTTCTCTTTTTCTAAAAAAGACGTATGTCGGGTAACTGGAACTTCATGGACCCTGGGCTCATTTGAGCATCATTTCATCCTTTCCATTCATCATCCGATATGATTTAACGTTGGAGGACGTAAATTAAAATAAAAAAACACCAGGGCCTTTCGAATGAGGGCCGCAGACGAAGGCGCCTAAGTCATCCCACTCAGTATGGTTTGCCTAAGAATGTCAGTAAAGAGGACACTTTACCAACAGCGAGGAGATCTTGCTAAACGTAAGACCAGAGCTTAAAAACTAACACCTCACTAATGTAACTGGTCCCATAGCTAGTCATTGGAGCACTTGCTCACTACGGCGAGGTACCGAGTTCAATTTCTGGGCTCGGGAAAGTTTTCTGTGTAAGAATATGATTGTCCCTCACGAGAAAAATACACACAATGCCAAAGCACTATAATTACCTGTTTTAATATTTCACAGATAATTCATAAGCAATACTTCATGCACCAATTTTTGCTTAAAATTAGCAATATTTAATATATGAATATTTCGTCTTTCATTGCAACAAAGAATAAGAAATATAATAAATGTAGTAAATGTTCCTTAAACCCATGTTATAGACTGGCAAATATATATTATTGCTTTATCCATAGCACAAATGTTCAAATGCGTGCCCACCTTGTTGAATGTATTGACGAAAGCATCTCTCAATATTTGCCTAGACACTTCTTAATATTTTTGCAGATACTGTAGCGCAATCATAACGTATTCGTTCTTTAAACACATCTGATTTTTCTGGTTCCATGTCGTAGATTTTGATATTTCCCCATAAGAAAAAATCCAGGAAGTTACAACAGGTGATCTCGCTGGCCATCGAATGCAACCACCACGACCTATTCACTGTTCGGGATACACATTGATGTATTTCCTAGCTCCTCTACAATAATGGGGTTGTGCACCATCGTTCTGAAACCAGTGCCGCACAGCTAACTAAAGGGTCACGTCTTCTAGAATATGCTCAATATTCAGCACATTCTCTCGAAATAGCAAATCTAGTTGACCATTAGTCTGGGAGCCAAATAAACTGGTCCATTGGTGTGGTTTCCTAGAATACCATACCATACGTTAACACCCCAGTGCGTTTGCACGTAATGCGGTGGTAACCAGTGAGGATTTTCAGGAACCACTAATGTAGATACTTCTATTTATAGCGGAGTCATTGGTGAAATATCATCTGCCATAAAAGCTCCATGATGAAATTCGGATTTACCTGAATTTTATTTAAGAGACGTCTGCAGAGCGATATTCGATTTTGGAAATCGTTTTCATATAGCTGTTGTAGATGAAGTTGGTGGTCCCTCAAAACACTTTGTACCTAAGACCTCGATACCCCCTGGTCTGCTTCTTTGTGCTAATATTTATGATGAGAAGTAGGCAGCTATTAATGGATTAAACGAATGACTTCCATAATATTAATAAAAATAATGATCATAATGATATTAAAGGTTCATAGCAATAATACTGCAAACTAAATTAAATAGCATGATAGCATTGTTGTTTATAATACATTGCAAGAACGTTTTAATGTAAGCTATGCTTACCTTGGATGGAATTTGCTCCAAAAAAAAAAACTTCATAACGTTACAGGTAGTCGCAGATTGGTCTTTCCAGGACACACTGTACCTGGAAAGATCCCTCGGATCTTAAACGCATTTCTGTACGTCTAAAAACGTGTGCAGAAGGCTCTAAAACGTTGGAAAACATAGTGATATAGTCCTCGGGCCTCAGCTGCAGTGCGATGCTTCTCACACTTACTATACCTGTATACTCGTCGCCTGAGTACGTTGCAGTTGCTACCTTATTTTTTTTAATTATACGTCCTCCAACGTTAAGTCATATTGGACGGTGAATGAAATGGGTGAAATGATGCTCAAATGTGTCCAGGGTTCATGGAGCTTAGGGCTACCCGATATTCGTCTGCAAAGATAAGGGAAAATCCCGGACAAAACCTTAGTCAGGTAACTCACCCTGTCCGAGATTCGAACTCGGGACCTCTTGAACGTGAAGCAGATATGCTACCATCTACGCTACCGAGGCGGGCACCGCTGCTACCTGTTTGGCTGTAAGGTCTGACTCGAACTGCAAACAGACGGCAACGCGACTTTATTAGAGCGCAACCAGGAGAAAACGCACACAGATAGCAGTAGCAGTGAAGCTTAGCTTGTACTTCCCCTTTCAACAGCAGTGACGGGGCAACACTTCTCGCACGAATATATCTGGAAAAAAATTGCAGAAGACGGCTTGCGTGGGCCGCCTGGTATTTTCAGCAAATTCCTGAAGTGGTCTTCGTTATCGTATTTGAATTATGTTAAATGATATACATTAATTGTTTTAATCTTTTAGTGACGACAAGTCCATTGTGTTTGTGTTTAGGCACACATATCTTAAAAATAGTGTGGCCGCGCCGTGGCTGAGTGGATAGATCGCTTGTCTTCACCAAGGTGGCCTGGGTTCGATCCCTGGAGACCGCAAAGCGAGATGCGTGGTGGACAACACGGCGCTGGGGCGGCTTTTCTTCGGGGCCTCCAGTTTCCCTGCCATCTCATTCCACCGTGGCCCTATCTTCATCTTATGTGTCATCAGTTCCACCGCCTGCGGTGCCGTATGTAGTAAAGGCGGGCATTAAATACTACATTTCGTTTTTCTTTTTCAATAACAGCAGACTTATAACCTTGAAATCTTTCATGAAATTTAAGCTCAAGCATATCTTTATCTGGTAGAGGTTCAGAGGTGTAAATTAAAAATGTTATATTTTACACGAATTCTTTTGAAATTTACCAAAATTTGAGTTAGTTTATGTCAATAAATTTTCATATTAGATTTTAATTGTTAAAGAAATCAAAGTTTGCTGCTTTACGTTGGCAGAAATTTTCTGAATATATCCATAAATGTGAGGAATTTGCAATGTTATTTTCAGTAAAAGTTGTTCGTGATATATAATGCTGCGGTTAGTTTAAGAAATTTCAACTGATTCTGTAATTATGGATGGGAGTAATCTAGTAACTAATTCATATCAGACATCTAAAGTACCCGCAACATTTCAGAAACAGTGGCAAACTTACTCCTTTTACTCTTTATTTTGCTGGATATTTACTTATGGAATAATATTTTTCTTCTAAAAGTCAAAAGTTAAGGAAACTACAAAATTTTTACTAGCTTATTTATATTATCACTTGGAATGTTAAAAGCTACACTGACCAGGCACCTAAAAATTGCTGCACTATGCCGTCATAAATTAACATTGGATATTCAAAAAAGAAAACACCTGGGCGAAGTATTAGACCTTGGAAAAATTCCGCAACAAACAGACGGAGCATTTTGATGTGTTGTGTTTGATTTTAAGCGAAACTGAGTTCAATAAATATTTTTAAAATTTATAATAAATGCAAAGATAACAAAAACTAAATTGCAATAAACGTTCCGAAAAAAAAGCTTGTGACACATTTACAAATGTTTGGTTAAAAAATCTTGTTCCTGTAAGGTTGTTTCATATTGATAAGTACAGCGCAATTGAAATTCCTAGCAAGTGACACACCTATATGCACGGTGTTCATTTTTATCTGTGATTTTACCGCGCAAAATTTGACGTCATCAATAGCATCGCTGATGGAGCGAGTTTATATACGATTCCCGTAGCGGCTTGCGATCTTACTAGATGTGCTCACAGCCGCTTTAAGGCCTTCTTCTACCGGCAGGTAAATATACTATTTGAGAGGTGGGTCTGCCCCTGTAATATAAAGGTGCGTAATTTCGCCTGCTGCGTAGATACGATAACGTTTTATAAAACACTATAAACTGCAACGCACGGTAGCCATAATTGTATACAATGAAGAATATACGAAATGATAAGTCAACGAACACTTATTTCACAATGAACATCTGTTATTCTGTTATAATAGACACATATGCATATTTTAAGCCTGTCACCTAAAATATAAATACTCAATTTTATCTCAATTCTCTTCTATCACCCACAATTTCCTCAAAATGTAACTTCATTACAAATCAGAAAATTGGCAGATAATGTTCTAGAAATTTAAAGTAATTTAGTGTTAGAGTATGTACAAAGCTTTTATCCAAGTTTAAACATAAAAATATCTGCAGTATATAGACTTATGTGTCCATTTCCTTCTATTTCCTTTCTCTCTTCCCCTTAAACACTATCTGTATTGCGAGAAGGTATGCTTGAGGCCTTTCTGTTATAACATTATTTATTGCTTCTAGATTGGAACAATAAGTTTATAGCGTCCAGTGTCTCTCTTTTTGCGAGTAACTGATCCTGTAGTGGTTTAAAAAGACATAAGGATACCAACATTAATCGACATTTTAAATAAGTGTGAGAAAGACAAAAAACTATATCATATACTGATACAAAGTAGGACGTTTATGTTGCAAACAAAAGTATGTCAATTTGACGGTATCTGCAATCTTTTGGCATTACGCTCCGAGGTACTTGTCTGAATGCTGGATAGCGTTACATAAACTACTCTATGCGCGGTTTAAATTATATGTCACACCAATGTTAATGCCGGTCAGAAAGTAGCATTCAACCATGAAGACGCAGGGGTCTGTGTTCATAACAAGCGGAACCTGCCTGTACTAGTTACGAACATAACCACACGCAGAGCGCTATGCTTGCTTGTGTTGCCTACTGTTCCTTAAAAAAAACATTAATGCTTCTTCTCCGTAGAGGGCACTATGACTTCAAGATAGACTCACCAGTCAACTCTGACGTCATTATGGATCAATCGGAGGGTGGGAAATAACGAATAAAAATGAACATCGTGTACAAGATATGTATGCCACACGCCCTATAAAGCTTTAATTACAAACCATTTCTTAGAATTGTTCTGGAGTTTTAGGTAATCTATAGGAGAAACTTGATAAATATTGGAAATACGTTATATTACTATATACTGTTTATTATTATTATTATTATTATTATTATTATTATTATTATTATTATTATTATTATTATTATTATTATTATTATTATTATTATTATTATTATTATTATTATTATTATTATTATTATTATTATTATTATTATTATTATTATTATTATTATTATTATTATTATTATTATTATTATTATTATTATTATTATTATTATTATTATTATTATTATTATTATTATTATTATTATTATTATTATTATTATTATTATTATTATTATTATTATTATTATTATTATTATTATTATTATTATTATTATTATTATTATTATTATTATTATTATTATTATTATTATTATTATTATTATTATTATTATTATTATTATTATTATTATTATTATTATTATTATTATTATTATTATTATTATTATTATTATTATTATTATTATTATTATTATTATTATTATTATTATTATTATTATTATTATTATTATTATTATTATTATTATTATTATTATTATTATTATTATTATTATTATTATTATTATTATTATTATTATTATTATTATTATTATTATTATTATTATTATTATTATTATTATTATTATTATTATTATTATTATTATTATTATTATTATTATTATTATTATTATTATTATTATTATTATTATTATTATTATTATTATTATTATTATTATTATTATTATTATTATTATTATTATTATTATTATTATTATTATTATTATTATTATTATTATTATTATTATTATTATTATTATTATTATTATTATTATTATTATTATTATTATTATTATTATTATTATTATTATTATTATTATTATTATTATTATTATTATTATTATTATTATTATTATTATTATTATTATTATTATTATTATTATTATTATTATTATTATTATTATTATTATTATTATTATTATTATTATTATTATTATTATTATTATTATTATTATTATTATTATTATTATTATTATTATTATTATTATTATTATTATTATTATTATTATTATTATTATTATTATTATTATTATTATTATTATTATTATTATTATTATTATTATTATTATTATTATTATTATTATTATTATTATTATTATTATTATTATTATTATTATTATTATTATTATTATTATTATTATTATTATTATTATTATTAT
>JAUKNK010000038.1:1322500-1330000 GCA_030765055.1 Mantis religiosa | reverse complement strand
TTATCATTTAGTTTTAAGCGTTTAGCCTTGAAACTGTGACGCCATCACTGTAAATATACTCCATTGCTCAGTTAAGGAAATTAGCGTTAATCTGAGTCACAAACTTTCACCTTGTTTATTCGTAGAAAAATAACTAAAATGAAATTTTGTGAGTAAACCTAAATACGTTGGTTGGCTTACCTGAGACGCGAAATGGCTGTTGACATCTGTGTAGAAGAGGCTGATATTGGAATTACTTGTCCCAGCAGGAGAAACTTGTACTCCAAGTTGAACCACTGTCTCCAGAGGATTTACGACAGAGAACAGAAACCCTCCTTGTCTGGTATTGGGTCTCACGGTAGCCACAATGGAAAATTCTCCGTAAAGTTTTTCAGGAATGAATAGTCTATACGGTGATTTGACATCTGAGCCTGGACGTAGTCCAAAAGCTGGGAAGCCGTCAAATCCGTTATTAAAAAACTGAGTCTTCGGATCATCGAATGGTATTTTGATGGCTTGAAGAATATCATGATCTACAACAAAGAAAGTAATGTCTTCAGTCGTTAAGTATCACAAAATTAAACTTACATGTAATGACAAGGAGTTGTAAAATTCCCAATGATATATAGCCTTGACTATAGGTAAATGGCGTTTATTATTATTATGATATCAAGTGCAGACCAAGATTGTAGAGAAAACTGATTCAGAAGTCTGTCGTCCTTTGTCCTGCGCCTTCACCTCTCGTTTCCAAATCACAAGGTATCCTAACGTTCGTAATGAACAGTGAGTTTCAATTTCACTTATCTACCAGTCCACCACTAGTGGTTACGGATTCATGAATGCGCTAACATCACTTTTGCATTTTATACACAAAATAATACCCTCATTTAACGAATAGATAGCAGATTTCCGAGGATGAATGAAAAAGAAATGGTTAAGCGATAGTTTGTTGTGTAATATGTGAACCACAAATAGCAGTGAATTTTTTTCTCTACATATTTTTGCCCGCCTCTTTAGCGTACGTTGCAGCATGTCTGCCTCACGTTCAAGAGGTTCTAAGTTCGAATTTAGGTCAGGGTGGATTATCTGAATGAGGCTCTTTCTAAACTTTCCTTTATCCTGAAAGATGACTATAGGATAACAATGATCATGGGATCATTTGGTATTTCACCCATTTCATTCATCTTCCGATATGACTTAGCGTTTAAGTACGTTATAAACAAAACAAAAGAAACAATTACACAAAAAAGAACTTCACCAAGCCAGTGCAATGATAATCACATCCGTTGAATTCCAAAGTTAACCGTCTTTCTCCTCTAGAAAATATCAAGCTACCGAAAAATGTAGAAATGGATTACTGAACAACATATGAATTTAAGGTTCCGCTGTAGGTAGCTTAATGTTTGCACACGCATGAACTAAATCTAGCACACCTTATTTTTCTAACTGGTGGTTATTATCACTAAACAAAATAAATGGAAAACAGTACAAAACGTTTTTCATTTCATATCACAGAACCACTTAATTTTTCGTGTGAATCTCCATTTAGTTCTTACGCGATTAAGCGTCACTTTCGTGCTAAAAGTTTGAAGGCAGAAAAGGAGCAAGTCCTCCCATGTGTTTCAGTTTTACTTTGTATACAAACGATAATGAAGAAAATGGAATACTTAGTAAAAAGCTTCTTTATTAGTATTAAATACAGAAAATATTGCATCCCTGGGCACATACGCTCTAGTGTTTAATTTATCCAGCGGAAGCAAACTTTACCTTTAATTCTCTGCTATACAATATACATAACATCCGAAAACAGTGATTAATTTAGATGAGTAGAGCCAGACTGAAACATTCAGTGCCATAGCCGGGATATGAACCACGGATCTCCCGCTCTCCGTCCGCATGCTGAACATAGTAGCTTAATGATTAAGAGCAACTGGATGGAGAGCGGGAGATCCGTGGTTCATATCCCGGCTATGGCATTGAATTTTTCAATCTGGCTCTACTCATCCAAACTTTAGCCTACACACGAATTTCGAATGATTAATTTAATTTACAGTAAGAACAAAGAGAAAGGGTGAATTAGATATAAAACACAATTTTCCGCTTACTTTTGCATTGCATTCTTCTGACACAGCGATAAATAGCTTATCTATGGTTTCAGAATATAGCAAATTAATTTTTATGTTAGTACCATTGACAGTACTGATTGACCTGTGCTGACGGTGTGTATTTAACCAGCTCAGATTTCTCCTCTGTCTTCACCGCACCATTCTCCGCAGAAGTCCAATCACTGTGGAACATGACGTAATTTATGTGCCAGCCTGAAAATGACACCGATGCACACGACAGTAAAATAACAGTGTTGCAAACAAACAATTAGTGACTTACTTCAGCTTCTGTGGTTTTCGGTTCATATGCAAAACATTTCTTTCCCTTCTGAAGAACGACCGCATTAGAAGTATAGAAATAATTTAAATCGTACATCTCCTTTTTAAGGCTAGTGTCGTGGTACGAGGCACTACCACCTGAGAAGCCCCTGTCTACCTTATATTTAGTGCTTATCCCAACTAAAAATCTGATATGGGGATATCACAGAAAATATCTAGTTCCGGAATCCAGATCCATTTGTGAAACCAGAAGCAGTTTTAGAAAGAAATTGTGTGCGTGCATGTGTTTACCTGTCTATCTTCCTGTCTGTCTGTAAAGAGCATAACTCAAAAAATAAATGTAGCATTTAGGTCCAGTATCTTCCAAAGAATCGACATGAAAATCCTTCATCACAAACTACCTACCTTTTGCGAAGTGCTTTAGAAAAATTGTAATTCGCAGAATTCACTGTTACTATTTTGATTAAAGTATTGTCTATTTTTATATTTAAATGGCAAATAAAATGTAAATCTTGAATTTTCTGGAACTAGTATAAGTAGTTCAGTTCTTTCTGGAAGAATTTTGTTGCGGCCTCTTTAGCGTACGTGATAGAGTGATACGTTGAAGAGATGTTCAGTTCGAATCCCGGTTAGGGTGAATTATCTGCTTTTCCATTATCCTGACAGATGAATGTCGGACAACTCTATTCTCTATGTACCTGTATCTACAAATATTTATCTTGATCCACCACGATCAGACAAGAGGTTATCCTGCTTAATCATTTCTTTTGGACGCTACAGTAGAAAATATATGACAGTGTCTACAGAAATCCATAAGAATACAGTTCAGATTTATTTTTACTTAACACTGCACAATGTGCGCCCCGAAGAATTTCAAGATATATATAGTTATAATACAAAAGATTAAATAAAAGTGAAAGGTAGAGTCAGACTTACAAATTCAATGCCATAGCCGCGATTTGAACCATGGACCTTCTGGTCTCCGTCCAGCTAATCTAAACCATTGAGCTGCTATGGTCAACGTGCCAACATGACAATAAATTATCCAAATGACTGGTCTTTTCCCGGTAAACCACCACGAGTTCTCATAAACTTATGAGACATCTACCTATATGGCCACTTATTATGCTATAAGTACTTTAAGGCTCGGGCTTTATAGCTTAGACCATATTAGGTACAATAAATGGAAATTAACTGTTCTTTCACACTAGCCGTGTGTAGCACACACTATAAACGAATAGAGCGGGACTAGAGAATTGAATTCCATAGCCGGGGTTTGAAACAGGGATCCTCTGGTCTCCCTCCAGCCACTCTAAACTATTGAGCTACTATGGCCAAAGTGCCAATATGACATTAAATTCTCCAACTGACTCGTGTTTTTTCCAGTAAACCAGTAGGATTTCTTATAAACACATCAGACAACTACCTTAATGGCAACTTACTATGGTGTAAGTACTTTAAGGCCCAGGCTTTATAGTTCGGATCATTATTAGGTAAAATTAATTAAAAAGGAATTGCTCTTTCAAACTAGCCGTATATAGGAGGCACTATGGAAGGGTAGAAATGAAATCTGTAGTGTTCACCGCCCGCTTTTACTACATGCGGCACCGCAAGCGGTATGTAAGGGTAGAGCCAGACTGAAAAATTCAGTGCCATAGCCGGGGTTTGAAACACGGATATTTTGGTGTCCTTACAGCTGCTCTAAACCATTGAGCTACTATGCCCAACGGGCCAAGATGACATTAAATTCACCAACTGACTCGTGTTTTTGTCGGTAGACCACTAGGAATTCTCATAAACACTTGAGAGTAGTAAAGAGATAGATCCGGTGGTTTGACCTTGAAGTTCCGACTGTTTGACCTTGATTGACCTTTAAGGTCATACCATTTGACCTTGAAAAAGTCACGCAAAATTGTGGGTTTGGGTTTGGGAAATGCTGATTTGCATGGCTTTGACTCTCTGCATCTGCCACCCACCCAGGCGCACCCCCGCCCACCCCCATGTGCCCTTTCGACTGGCTGCATTCCTCGTGCACCCGCTATCCATCCCGCGCGACCCGACGCACCCCCGCGCACCCTCATGTGCCCTCTTGACCACCTGCATCCCCCGACGCACCGCGCGCTACCTTGACGTACTCTCTTGACTGTATGCATCTCTAACCCACCCCCATCCACCCTGTGCACACCTCTGACACCCCCGACTTAACCTCGACGCACCTTCTGGACTTCCTGCATCCCCAGTGCACCCCAGTGCACCCTCTGGACTGGTTGCATCCCCCGACGCACCAAGCTCACTTGACGCACCCTCTTGACTTCCTGCATCCCCCTTGCACCCTCAGGAATCCCCCAGGCACCCCGTGTACCCTCCGGACAGGCTGCATCCCCCGCGTAACCCCCTGGACTGGCTGCATCCTCCGTTGACGAACTGATCAGCTTGGCGTGTGGTTGAGTAGATAATGGGGTAAAAGGGGTTATCTTTTTATTTTTATTAAGAATACACTGGAATTAAGGTCACGTGACTTTAGGAGTGGGAATGGAGACTGGCAAATATCTAGTTGGGCGTCCAAGGATCAAAAGGAAGAAAATCAGGTGAGAACATTATTGAAACTGAGGCAGGAAGTGACGTGCAAGGTTTTGATTGGTTAAAATAAGAATTTCTTTGATTAATCGAGAGGAGTAAACGCAGATTTGTGATTTGCGGAAATAAAAGCGTTTGTGATTGGATGCAAAAGAAAGCTGGAACAAAGAAATACGTGGAAATAAAATTGCAAATTAGCAGAAAGTGACGAGGAAGTAATATGAGAGTGAAAAGCAGGCAGTTAACTATATTGAAATTGGATAAATTCCTGCAGTGTTTGTGGTCTTGGCCTTTACCTCGAACGTCCGGTGTTGTAGAAGAGAGCAAACTGCATATGTGTGCATTCCATCCTTTTAAAAGAGTCAGACTTGCGGGTTACAGAAAAAACGCAATATTGCAAAATTGTCCTACTCCAAGCGCCAGGGATATGTGAGCGTGTGGTTTGCTGTTCCAGCTTATGCCATTGAGCGGATATATACAATAACATTTAGCTGCATTAACATGAATTTCTCACTAAGGCGAAACTGCAATTTAAATAGTGAAAGTCTTTATCTTTATCTTTATTAAAGAATATGGCCTGGTGCCGGTACAAGGGGCCCGGCGGCCTTATCACGACCGCCGAGAACAGTTTAATTATGTCTTTTCTTTTGATGTTTTAAAGTGTTTTTGTTGTATATTTAATATAAATAACTATATACATATATACATTGGGTTTATTTCACCCCCTTACATTCACTCACACACACACACACACACACACACACACACACACACACACACACACACACACCTATACACAGGCACACGCACTGTCAGACGAAACTGTGGGTTACACTTTGTTCAAGGGGAAGTGATCCAGTTGCCGTGACTGCGGCCTCTGCCTTGGAGAATGTGCGGCCATGGACCGAGGGATGCTGGGCGCACAGTTTGGGCGAGCCACCGTCAACTAAAAATTTGTATTCTTGCATGTTTCCGATGCTGCGGCTCGCCTCTACCGATGTTGTATATTGTAGGGTTGCTGTGTCCCTTAATGCGCGCCCATGTGGAAGAGGCTCGTTTTAGTATGGCCTCGGGAATGGTAGGGATGCAGGTTTCCCGGTGGATTTTTGCGTTGGTGGTGAGGAGAGGGGCGGATAGGATCTTTCTTAATGAAAGGTTTTGTACGGTTTGGAGGTATTTCAAGGTGTATTTGGAGGCGTTGGCCCAGGCCGCATACGCGTACAGGACCAGAGACAAAATGAACGCTTTATACAGGACCAGTTTGGTCTTCAGCTGGACCTGTTTACTCCTGAAGATGGGGGCGCATAACTTTAATCGCTGCCGCCCTTTGTTGGCGGTATCTTTGATATGGGTGGACCAGTTCATAGTGCGTGATAGCGTCACGCCTAAGTATTTTACATGCTGACGGCAGTGCAATGTTTGACCACCAACCGTTAGGTCCATAGCCAAAGGGCGCCGCTTTGTGAAATGAATAAGCTGGCATTTGTTCGGGTTAATTTTGATCTTCCAATCATGTGTCCATGAGAGGAAGCGGTCAATATACCGCAGCATTTCCAAAATACGATAACGATAATTTTTGTGGTGGTTGTAGATTGCAGTGTCGTCGGCATACATGGCCACCCTGCATCTGGCGTCCACAGGGTAGTCATTAGTGAAAAGTATATACAAAAACGGCGACATGATCGCTCCTTGTGGTACGCCAGCCTCCATAACTCTGTCGTTAGAGGAGGAGTCACCCACCTGGACGTAGAAGCGCCGATTTCTTAGGAAACTGTGCAGCATGGGTGTTGAAATGTGGAGGCCGGGAAAGTTCCGGTGCATCTCATAAATGAGGCCGTTGTGCCAGCATCGGTCGAAGGCGGCTTCTACGTCCAAAACTAATGCTAACATTGAAGCCCCATTGTTAAGTTGCTCAGTGAAGTCATGAGCTAACCTTAAAAGCTGTAGTTCTGTGGAGTGTCCTTTTCTAAATCCAAACTGAGAATTTGTAAGTTCTTGGTCCGAAACATGTTTTTGTAATCGAGAAAGTATGATTTTTTCGAGCAATTTACCTGTAGTAGACAAGAGACTACGGATATGCAAACTCGACCTGCCTCAATCAAAATTCACAAACTCTCATGACCTATGAAAGTCTATTTGATGAATGCCTGAATATATATTTGGTGTAGAAGACTTTCATTTGTATGCGTGACTATGTCTTGTTCCGATAATGCAGATGTACGAAATGTAGCTCACGTTTATGTTCACATAACGAAAGTAAATATAATCTCTGTTGTATTTGTGAAAAAAAACCGTAATTGATATTGAAAGTCTGAATATGTTCATGACAATTCTTCACTGCAATAAGTTACAACAGGTAATGCCATCTCTCCACAGCATTGCGTACTCGATAACCATCACTTCTCTCCTGGCGGACAGTCAATGTAACTAACAGGAAGTGTTACGCTTTTCATCTGTTTACAATACCCCGTTAATAATATGCTCACACAACTTCCTTAACTCAGTCTTATAGGCATCCTTATTTTTGTATCTACTCCAGATTTAATGAAGTGCACACAGG
>JAUKNK010000038.1:1310000-1312500 GCA_030765055.1 Mantis religiosa | reverse complement strand
CATTTGCTTTCACCTAATATCCCGATATTCATGAAACCTTGGTAGCTAGTAATAGAATCTATTCACCGCTCTACCGAATGACAGGCACGAAGAGAACGTCACAGAAGCTCCTACTTGGGTTTATCACTCAGATGATGCACGTAAACTTGGCAACATTGCTAGCGTACTGCTTGCGTTCAAATGTAGCATAGTCAAATAATGAGTTTTTCTAAATACTTAAGTAAAAATATATAAAATGGCAAAATAAAAGCAAAGGTACTAACGACTGGAAACTTGGAAAGTAACGTATTCATTAAATCTATCGTAAGCTAAACGTGAGACACTCAGTACGGCAAATAAGATGAAATTGAGAAAAGGAATGCCTTAATTGCGAGTTTGTCATTAATTAAATCAGCATTTGGCTCAACACATACTAATGACGCAATCACGTGACCTTTATTCCAGTGTATTCTTAATAAAAATAAAAAAGATATCCCCTTTGACCCCATTACCTGCCCCACCACCCGCCAAGCTGATCAGTTCGTCAACGGAGGATGCAGCCAGTCCAGGGGGTTGCGCGAGGGATTCAGCCTGTCCGGAGGGTGTACGGGGGTGCCTGGGGGATGCAGAGATTCAAGAGGGTGCACGGGGTTACCTGGGAGTGCGTCGTGTTGCGCGGAGTGGATGGGGGTGCATCGAGGAATGCAGGAAGTCAAGAGGGTGCGTCGGGTGCGCGGGAGTGCGTCGAGGGATGCAGGAATTCAAGAGGGTGCATAGGTGAGCGCGGGGGTGCGCCGGGGGTGGGTGGCAGATACAGAGAGTCAAGTGCGTCGGGTTGTGCGGAGTGGTTAGGGGTTGCACAGGGGATGCAGGAAGTGCAGAGGGTGCGTCCAGGGTGCGCGTGGTGCGTCGGGGGATGCAACCAGTTCAGAGGGTGCACCAAGACCTTCGCGGTCAAATGGCATGACCTTCAAGGTCAAATGGTATGATTCATGTGTTTTTCAATTTCCCGCTTTTTTCTGACTTCCGGTTTGGCATAACCCCGACTTCCGGTTTGGCATGATCCAGCTTTTACTACTCTTTAGACAACTACCTTCATGGTGACTTACTATGCTGTAAGTACTTTAAGGCCCGGGCTTTATAGTTCGGACCACTATTAGGTACAATTAATGGAAATTAATTGTTCTTTCACTCTAGCCATGTGTAGGACGCACTATGATCGGGTAGAGCCAGACTGAAGTTTCGGTTATAGTAGCTCTATGGTTTAGAGCGGCTGGACGAAGACCAGAAGGTCCATGGTTTAAATCCTGGCTATGGTAGTGAATTTTGCAGTCTGGCTCTACCCTGTCGTAGTGCTTCTTACACACGGCTAGTGTGAAAGAAGAATTAATGTCCAATGTAATATAACATTCCCTAGCTATAAAATTAAATACGTATGTATGATTACGTATCACGAAGTTATATCATGCTGTATTTCGATCACCAGTTTAAGCGAAAGTACAAGAACAATCGCATATTTTCAATCACTGTGCTCGTTTCAAGGAATAGAAATATATTCTTATAAATTGCTCTATGCCAAATGAAAAATGCTAATACTGCGTTAATTTACAGAGTTTTACTTCAACCCCCCCCCCCCCCCCAAACAATTTTGTGCCATTGTAGTATTTAAGCAGGCTTAATTTTACTACAAATGGATCTCAATTGGCCTAATTCCTTAGTAATATAAAAGGCTTCATGGAAGCTAGCGTTCCAAAACGTCGTCAGCACCTTCAAAACATAATTTCAGGCACCTTATCTAAAAAAGAGACGTTCAAGCCTTTGCACTAACATATATACCAGTATCGAAGAATGAATATCATGGCGTTACTATCATACTGTATAATAATGGTAATATATTAAGTAGGCAGAAAACGTCATTTGAGCCGTTACTGTATTACCAAACTTTTAATTTCTAATTTATTTCAATTGACTCCTCTTTGTAGCTTTCAGCAATTGGTTCCGACATCATAATTGCTTCTGATGTCACAACTTCAGTAACAATTATTAATTCTGGATCACATTTCTTCAGGAAATCAAAAATCTTGAAAGAAGGCGAAATGTTACATTCTCTTACACGTTGACCAGTGCGTCCAGGGTTTTCGATTGAAAATAACAAAGAAAACTTACAATCCCGTGACTTATTTAACCATATTAATTTAAATTATTTCCGGTTCTGTAAAGCATACCAACAGGATTAAGGGTCTGTTGAACTAATTCGTTCATATTTTTCTTACATACAGAAGTTCTCGTATATCCCTTGCTAAATTATCAGCTTGTAAGTGCATTCCCCTACAAAGTCATAAAAGAGAATGCTAAAGAGGAATGCTAAGCTACCATTGCGTCATATCTAATACTCATCGGTAGTACTTCATAAAAAGGGCTGGAATTTCAGGAAAAGTTCTTTCCATTTATTTTTCCTTTAAAAGCAGGTGCGTGGCGTGGGTGATTCACAAGTGTTCCTGGTTACTTCAGACTTAATATG
>JAUKNK010000038.1:1280000-1305000 GCA_030765055.1 Mantis religiosa | reverse complement strand
CTCTGGATAAGACCTTTCCTTTTTCGTTATTTCTTGAGGAATTAATTGCAATGTTAGTATCTGGCTGACTTTGCTGCAGTACTTCAATAAATCGCTGCAGGAGTAAAACTGATTGTTGTATTTGTTGTGGAAACTTTCGCAAACGTTGATAGCCCTCTGTGTATTGCAACTTAGTTCTGCCCTCATGGAAGGAGAAAAAAGTGCATTCTCGTGGATATAACTTTCACTAAATAGTGGCAAAGCATCTGTAGATTTTCCGAGAGAGCCATCACTACCATGAAAACTTCAGCAAAACAAAGCAACCATATCAGGATTCATCATTGGCAAACCAAATATGTAGTTCAGAAGTTTTCCGATTTCATTTATGGAACACTAGTCATTTGAAAGTCCCAAGTTTTGTACCAGATTTGAGTTAGATGAAATTTACATCTTTGGATTTTAACATTAGTTCATACTTCTCTTCCAGCATTCATGATACTTTCTTCAAAGTCAGAAAACATTGTTGATGGAGACAATTTTAGACCTATGTTATTACATTTATCAACAACTGTTGAAAATACTTGCTGATATGATGAGGTTTTCTTGTCGTTCAACAAAGAAAACACCACTTGAATGTAATGTCCATTAACGAGCCCATGGGTTGTAAACAGCTGGGGAGAAAACCTTGTGGAAGACCTGAAAGTTCCATCAATATGCATTGTGTAACACTGACTGAGTACTCTGAGATTTCCGGATTCACAAAATATTACAATGTTCTTTGCAGCATCGTTGCGTAGCAACAGCTCGGCTACATCTACAGTTTTCACATTTAATGTGTTCAGAACATCATGGACCTCCTCTATACTCGTCGATAATTCTGTTAGAATTTTCCGCCTAGATTTGTATATGGACTTACGTTAACTATGGGCAACTCAAGTGGTTACTTCTTCCGTGTTTTCTCTCTTCAGTTGCTGGTTTTGATGGCCTTTCACGTATATCTTCCGTAGCTTTTCTCTTCAGATCACAAACTACTTTCTGTCTGAATTTTGTCACTAGGTGGTGCCGCATGGCTATGGTCCTCTTGAATATTCAGGACCTCTATTTCTTCAATGGAAAAGGTTTTAATAAAATTTCTGCAACTTTTAACGTTTAACATGTAACCGTTCCGAAGTAGAATTTTCCTTCCTGTTGTAGTCACCGTAATTTCAGTCTCGTCGAAAAAAGTGTTACCTATTGACTAATTACACCTGTTTCGCGGGAAACTTGGGGTTGTTATCTGCTAATCTCCGGGAGGCTTGGGGGTTGTTACCTGTTTAGCTTATCTGGGTACGGGAGGCTTCGGTCCTGCACTCTTTTATTTCCCAATACAAAAGGTAGGTTGGGATTCATGAATTTCTTAGAATTTTATTTGGACTCCTTGGAAGATGCAACACAGATATATCAAGCCTCGTGTTTAACCGAACTTTCGCTTTTGAGTCAGTTGTTCACAGATAGACCGACAAATAGACACACACACGCACACACACAAACATATATATATATATATATATATATATATATATATATATATATATATATATATATATGTGTGTGTGTGCGTGCGTGTGTGTGTGTGTTATTCACCTTTTGGTTCAGGAAGTCTAAAAAATATATATATTTGTGGCAAAATATCGGAAGCGAATTTCGATGGAATACAGCCTTTTCTCTCATTATTCTAGGTAGTAGTAGAAATTTGTTTTTTAATTCAGGAAATCTCGAAACATTATTTTCCGTGAAATTCGGGTTTCAAAGTTTTCGGTGGAATACAACATTTACTTTGCTTTCTATAATCACATAGTAGAGAAATTAAAAATGCAGATCGGATGATACGGACGTTATTAAAGTTAACCTTTTTACATTAATAAGTCTTACAACAAGTTAATTATGAAATGCTATTAATCTTGGAGTTGTAGCTATCCCGATATTTAAAATATTTTCACTCTTATTTGCAATTTTATTTATGACTTTACGTTGCTGTTTTTATTCTTTCTCTCTCTCTCTTTCTCTATCTCTGCCACTAACCTATTGAAGTTGCAGAAAGTACAGCACTTCAAAGCAAAATTCGATTTCCCCGGAACTACGCATACGATGTTGTATAAACACCACTTCGTAGAAAACATGTGTGTTTGTGTGTATTTGTATGTGTGTGGGTGTGTTAGTGAGAAGGTGGGGCAAGAGAGCAGTATAACTACAAATTAGTGGTCGGACACCATTAGGATTACTACGGAAGGGATTCGGCACCGAAACCTATAGTTCATTGTACCTGAGCCCCAAGGATGAGGCGAGAGGAGACAGAAGGTGGCAAACTCAAGGAGTCACGACAATGCAGACGGCAGGATCCCTTCTATTTACCAGTTGGAAACTCCCCCGCCAGGTCAGTACAACCGGCAACCCACCCGCCGTGATCCGGAAACGGCCCATCAGGTCTGACCGGAGATCGGAAACCGTCCTACCGAAGGAGGGAATGTTTACTAGGAGCATATGATTATCTCATGCTGCGCCAGGACTCCCCCGAGACTTCTACCCTAAAAGAAACCACCGGGTAAGAGATGACGTGAAATGTTAATTGAGATTGGAGATGAAATGGAGGGATAAGGAATTCGGAGTATGTAATTAACCTACCCAGCATTCGCCTGTCGTCCCCTTTGGAAAACCCCCTTAAAAGCCATGTATGAGGTAGGCTACGAGAATCGAACCCAAGCCTCACTAATGCGAGCCACAGACGGAACCGCCGAACAATTCCCGGTTTGTTGGTCGAACACCATAGTTTACAGTTAAGTTCAATATCTCTGAAGAATCAACACAAGGAATTTCAATAAATGTACCCAGCAGAAGTAATATTTATGCGGACAAATTTAACTTTTTACGCAAAAGCCGTTATAATAACATTGACTTCTATAATGCTTGTGAAGTCATCCCCATTCTCATTTAATTTTGAGTAACGTTATATAACAGGCTTACCACTGAAGAATGTAAAATTCGTTAAAATTGTGTATATGGTTTATGATAAACCTCTTTCTTGTAGCAGCATATATTCCTTTTGCTCGAATTTTTCCATATATTAAGAAATATGATTTTGAAGGGAGATGTCCGTTCCTTTCATTCTCGCGAGCTGATAAAAAGAATATGCTATTTGACAGCGGTCTATTTTTAGTACTTCTTGACAAATTCAAAACTGAGACCTTTCCTATGTCTCTCTCTCCCTCTCTCTCCCTCAAATTCACAACATATACACAATCTACGTTCTATTTTCTAAAAATGCTGCTATGGAATTCAGGGAACTGAATGCATTTCTTTTCGGTGAAATATAGGTACGAAATGTGTCTGAATAATGATACAATGAATAATGCAGTGCAATATTTCTGCACTTATTGAATATGAGCTAGAGAAAATGAATATGTGTACTCTGCGTAACGCAACGTTGACAGAGTAATACTTTTTGCACTACAATGTATTATGTGAACTTTTCATACGTATAGAAGCGTGGTTTCAAGTTGCCATGTCGTAAACGTTCTCTGATATCGACCGTAATTATTTTATGTTTATAAACTACTTTGCAAAGATTGTTCGTTTTAACAGTCATGTTACTTTAATTCATTTGTCTCTTGAGAAACGTTAATAATAGTCTCAAGTTTATCATACGGAGTGTGTAACCTAAATCTTGTAGTGTCATTATACTGGTACACCACCGCTTAAGTAAACGTAAACCACAACGTAACAACTCGCAAGCGAGCCAGAGACTGCCAACCCGACTGCCCGACTCACACCCACATATACAGAGGTGGGCGATCATCCAAACGATACGGGGAGAAGATGTGGTCAGCATCACGGCAACCCCAGCTGGAAAGTTGGCTTGCTCGACCAGGGTTCGCTACCTCAATTTTCTCAAGATGCACCAAATTCCGGGTGCATTCCGTGGCAGGGAACTAAAGCGCAGAGCTTTCGCCCACTACGCCAGGGCGCAGGACACCGGTTAATTGCACTTCCGTTATTACTTTTCAGCAGTGTGCTTCCACTTTCCTGGAGATACGCACAATGGTTATGCTTTTTTTTTCCTCTCAATGCCACCTACGTAACAGGTAGAGAGATATTGCACTCCACTCAAAGATCTATGTAGATGTATCACTGGAAATAATCTATGAGGAGCCCTGAATACAGAAAAGGTTGCGTGTGTGTGTGTTTGTGAATCTGTAGCACTTGGGCACATTAGCAATTGGGCACAAGGCAAAAACAGTAGCAATCTGGCACAAGGATGAAGCAGCAAAACCTGTTTCAGTTACTGGGGATTAAGAGAGGTACAGGAGTGTCAATTGCTCATTTTCATTTTGATTATTTTGTTGAAAAATATGTTTTAAGATATTCTTAGCCAGCTATGCCTACTTAAAGCATACTGTTTCCGGGGCACACCACGTGGAGGCGAACTCTTATCGCACCTCAAAATTTTCAGTTTTTGTAATTATAACCATTAGGCCTTCTTCCTTCTGCTAGAACTCGTCAATGGGTTTTGTGTTTTCTTGGTCCATAATTTAACTTACATTTGCTCACAAGCTCATTCAGAAAGAATTCGTCATATTTCATTATTTAAGTTCATATAAAGAGAATTTATCATTCATGTAATCTTTACACATAGGCAAGAGTTTTCAGACATTTTCTTAAATCTCTAGTTTCCAAGAACTTTCAGATTATTGGCAATCCTATTGTCAAGTGTAAATGTAGACTTTCTTCGTTTTTTACCCTCCAGATTGAGTTATTTTCCGTCGAAAAGGTATCCCTGGTATTGTGCATCATCCTTCAGGGCTCGAGTATTGTTAGGGTGTTGTCTTTGCTCGATTTTGTTGAACCATGGTCCCAAATTTCGACAGCATTGTTGCTTCTGTTACATTCTCCATGACAGTTCCATATATCTGTTGGTAATTAAGGATTATCCAGCTACAAAGTAGTTGTGGAACAAACTTAATTTCTCATTCACTTTCTTCTCGGGCAGCCAGCCAGGTGAAAAGATGATTAGATATCAACGTTTCGGGAGTGAGCATCTCTCTCATCATCAGGATATTTATAAAATGTTATAACCACAAATGAAATACTGGATATAACACAACTATAAACAAAGACAAAACACTATCAACATTCGTATTACTGAACAAAAGACTGTTTTCAGTCAATTAAATGCCAGGTCAGGAGATGGCGTTAGTATAGAAAATTGTGTCAAAGAAACGTAATTACTTAACTTGATTATCAAGCTGTATTGATCTTTGCTTCTTAATTCGATGGATTTCCATTTTTAAGGCGGTTTCCAAGAGGAGCTGAACTGAATTCCAGCATCACGATTAAGCGTGTTCCTTTCATTAAAGAGCTATACTCACGCCATCTCCTGACCTGGCATTTAATTTACTGAAAACAGTCTTTTGTTCAGTAATGAGAATTTTGATAGTGTTTTGTCTTTGTTTGCAGTTGTGTTATATCCAGTATTTCATTTGTTGTTATAACATTTTATAAATATTCTGATGATGGGAGAGATGTACACTCCCGAAACGTTGATATCTAATCATTTCACCTGGCTGGCTGCCCGAGAAGAAAGTGAGGGTATTCGTCGCCAGGAAAGCTTCAGGTCTTATTTTAATTGCTCACTTTCTGGCAAGTTTGATTTTATAATGAGCGAACCAGTCAATTTTACTAAGCGGAAGATGAGCCAATGCAGAACACATCCTTATATGAAGTCTAATTTCCTCATTTTTTAATATAGTCACGAGTCAGTCATAATTCTTGCAGCTTTCTCCAAATACACTGATTGAAATTTGTATGTTTGCAAACACACAGCTCAAATCTTGAATAGCGCCAGGTTCAAAATCTTCAATCACTTCCTTGAGGATCCAGTCTGGAATCTTCTCTTTAATTGTGTTGAACAGCCTGCTGTAAAGTCCCCTTTTTCTTATTTGGAAAAAGAGCGTATACCACCGGCATGACAGTGTTTCGCTTTTTTTTTAATTTACGTCCTACAACGTTAAGTGATATCTGACGATGAATGAAATGGATGAAATACTCAAATGAGTCCGGGGTCCCTGGAGCCTAGAGTTATCCGATATTCGTATTTCAGGATAAGGGAAAATCCCGGAGCAAATCTTATCCAGGTAACTCACCCTGACCGATATTCGAACTCGGGACCTCTTGAACGTGCGGCAGACACGCTACCATCTACGCTACCGTGGCGGGCACATTGGTTTCATGACTTGTACTTCCAAGATCGCGTGGATGTTGTATATTTGGCTATATTGTTTGCTACAGATTTTGAATGTAGAGCTTTTGTCACCTGAAAGTGACCTTAACAATTAAACCGGAAAAAGCAACTCCTTCCCCCTGAAACCTGGATAATTATCTGTGTGCCCAACTGCTAATGTGCCCAATTGCTAATGTGCCGAACTGCTACGCACCCGTGTTTGTGTGTGTGTGTGTGTGTGTGTGTGTGTGTGTGTGTGTGTGTGTGTGTGTGTGTGTGTGTCCAAGTCTGTCCGTGTGTATGACCGCGAACAGTCTAATTCAAGACCGAAAAATCGGTTAAATACCAGACTTGGTATTTATAACCTTACCAATTTCCAAGGATGGACACGAAGATGTTTGTGAAAATCCCCCTTCACCAAACTACCTTTAACATTGTATATTTTTTCCCGGAATGGCTATAAAGAATTTGGTTAAAATGCCGGTGTATAACATATCTTCAATGACAAATGAGATGTATATGTATATATGGTTATGTCTTCAGAAGTCCTATTTCTTCTGAATGACCTTAGCATAACTTGGGAAGAAATATATAAAACGTAGTGCAAGCTAAACATAAAATGTATGTTAAATAAGGTTGTTTTAGGACCGATATCCCTTTTTATTGAATCTCTTGATCTCAATATAGTGCAATCAGAAGGGAATAGTCATTAAATTCCCAACATCGTTCTAATAAAAGGAATACTTCGTCATCCGTCAACCTTAACCTTAAATGTCTCAAAAGTTGCAGTCACATCAATTTTGCTGTTCGTTCTTCTATAATCGATTGTTACAAACATTCTTGCGTCCATTAATTGTCAATCGAGATTAGCTATCATTAAACATTTATTTACACATTCCGTTGTAGGTACAAAAATGACACAGTAGGCTAAAGCAATTCTCAGATTTTTAGAAAATGGATCGTTATGTGCTGATGAAATGGTATCTGGCAACATGCAAACATATCAGTGCCAATTGACCACTTGAAAAATATATGAGTACTTAAAAATAAATGGCAAGGAATACCTCGGCAATGTTTAACGACAAAAAATGTATTTCAAATAAATTATCTTCTTAAACAGCACCTAATTTTTATGTTGTAAAGTATTGTGTACTTCTTAGAATTTAGTAGATTTACAAGTCCTTAAGAATGCATAAAATTTCACAGGCGTTCCAAAAGTTCAAAATATACATTTAGTTCTCAAAACAAATAAGAACAGCGAATGCTACTTTAACCAAAATCGTTAGAGCTAATTATGAGAAGGTTAAAAATAGCAACTATTTTCCATATCAAGGATAATTTGAGA
Source organism: Mantis religiosa (assembly GCA_030765055.1). Classification (NCBI taxonomy): domain Eukaryota; kingdom Metazoa; phylum Arthropoda; class Insecta; order Mantodea; family Mantidae; genus Mantis; species Mantis religiosa. The sequence goes on along the minus strand of JAUKNK010000038.1, from coordinate 1,297,423 downwards.
TTGTAGATGAAAGTGTTTTCTCATTCTTGGAGGGTGCTACGAAGTTTAGTACTAAATGACTACGTTTTTATGTTATGCTATTTGTAGACTGACATGCACATGCTCTCTCACACATAGATAAAAACATTCAAATAAATACACTCACAGCCATACAAATACATGTTTTGCTTTTGAATGTGCATTAAACGTATAGTTAATATACATGAAATGCATTCAAATGTATAGTTCCAGTGAAATTGGGTATCGATTCTTGCAAGGAATGTAATACTTCTCGTTAGAGAAAATAGTGTCACAAAAACCAACCCTTTTGCATTATCTTTCAAGGTTTGTCAAATGAGGAATGGAAATAAAAGTAATTCGCACTTAAAAAAGTGGCACATAATGCGTAAGTTAATTATATTTTATTTGTCAAATAAATGTAAGGCTTGCGTTTCTGTTTCTCCAAAGCTTAATAATGAAAGAGCAAACGTTACAAGAAACGCATGTTGATGATATAACGGCTAATCTTGTAAATGGACTTTTGAGCCGCAAAATAACATTACCGAAACAAAAGCGAAAGGCAATACGAACCCCAGCTGCTACAGTATTCCGGCCAGTAGGCTTCTGTTCTCTGTACGCTGGGTTCTTCCACGCATTATTCATATTTGAATGCAACAGGGTGGTAAAAGATTTTACAGATGATTAGCGCCGCAAAGGAAACTCCACTTAGACACGAGCTATTGGAGTCACACTGCATTTAGTAAATGGCTAGGCTGAAGAGTACGTAAAGCGAAAAATATTTCGAAATCATTAAGATGCTGATTGGGTCAATTGCTGAATATACAAATAAATTTTAAGCTGGGCGAGCAGAACGCAAAGTATTGCACTAGTGTTTTGAGAATTTTAGCACACTTTGTAATATGTTTATCCCCACCCTTCCCTCTTTTGCATAAGTTTTGGGCATATGTTTCATTCCTAAACTTTGTGCTTTAAACAAAAAAGTAGGTTATTTTACAAATAAAAGTGATTATTACGATTCCCAGCTCATACATTTGAAGCATTGTTGCTTATTGAGTTACTAAATAAGTTTGCGAAGAAATATGCTTTTAAATCAATTGCTTCAAAGTAATATTTTGTTCAGCTGAGAGTTTCGTCTTTCGTAATATCAAACAAGAATGACCTTGGTGGCATAGCATATTTGCCTTATATTAATGACTGCCTCGTTACGTTACATTTAGCACATGCTGAGGAAACTGTTCCTGAAGCTTTCTGCTGACTGTATAGTGAACATTATAAATACTATAAAGTGTCCAAAATATTACAACCGGGTAGAACGCATCTGAGAACTTACACATAAAAAGTAGAATGTGTATTTCCATTGAATTTTTAAATTTTTATTATAATACACAATTTATTAACTTATTAGATGGCCAAACATGTTGAAAAATCGTGAAATTATTTAAAACATATGACAGATACTACAGAACGCCTCATATGCACAACCACACCCTCCCTTCAGGTTTATCTGAATCGTCACGTAACTCTTTCATTTTCGTTCCAACATCAAAGTATAGAGACCTTCGAGAAACAGATGTAATAAAAAAATTAAAATTTAAAATGTAAGCTATTAATGAGTTTTGCCTAATTTTCAGCTATCGCTCCCTTTAAAGCATACGTTCTGCTTCCTGTAGGACCTATGCGGAATAATCTAGCATATGAAATGTTACTTTCTCCAGGACCTTTTGTAGTATGCTTGCGCAGTTATTTATGTAAACAATTTCTTACCGTTGTTTAAAAGTGAAAAAAATAGAAGCCCAGTGGAATGAATAAAGGAATTTCATGCATCGTATGTTTATTTACGCATTTATATATAAATTATTATGAATTTATTACTGTTACAGAACAACATTTTTGTTATTAACTTTGCCTTGAACAATGGATAATTACAATGTTTAACAGATTTGCACTCGATATTAAAGATAAATACAAAATTGATTAACGTTGAAAATGCGTATGATGTTAGCAACATAATCGAAAAATATTTTCAATATTAAACATTGTCATTACGGAAAATATGTAACAAAAGTTGACAACATAAGAATAAATAAGTTCATATATACAGAATGTGGCAAGATAACTATTCCAACCTTTCTGATGTGAAAGGAACACTAAAGCTAAACATTTTATGTTAGTAATGTCCTGAAAATGCTTTGCCTACAAGTTATAATAAAATGAAACAAAATTCAAAGCATCTTAACTTGAAAAATTAGTGCATTTACTTCTGTACTTACTTGTAACTTACTTGCATAATAAAGTGTATGACGGAAAAGGTATTGACACACTAGAGTTACTGTCAAAATTAAGACCGCTATTATTGACATAACAACCACTGAACAAGGAAGCCTTGGCAATATTTATGGTGGTTGCGAGAATCGTAAAAGCAATAATCCCAACGACAAATTCTGTCACTGTTTCGGAATATTGGGCAAATTTAACCTTTAAAAACAAATGTGAAAATAGCATTACATATTTGTACATATTTGTTTTTGTTGTTATTATTATCATGAACATTAAATTGCATTTACTTAATTCTGTGTTATTTAGTGGCAGTAATTGTCGCATGGAGGGAAATATTATTATAATGTAAAAACACACTGAATATTAAGCTTTTAGTTGACACCTAGGTTATAATATTCCGTTCAAGCACCAGGAAACTGTTCATTAATATACAGGTTGTTAGTGATATGAGTGGAGCTATTTGTATAAGTAACTGAAGACGCTGAAATGAACATTGAACACCCATGTTTGCTTAGTTTTGCATACTTTATGAGTACTCCCTACGTTCCAAATAATTTTCCGGCACGAGTATTTCGTTTGTTCCATACTAATTTTCCTCTATGAATCTCTCTCACATTAACTGTCTGGTATGCATATATCTACTGTCCCATAATAATTTCCCTATCTGCATTCTGTGAAAATGGTGGTTAGGGATACGTAACACGAACATGAAACCAGGATATGATTTACACAGCTTCATATCTCCAGAAATGAAAACAAACCCAGAGAAATACTTCACCATCCTTTAGAGTGATTATTCCGTGATGAACACAAAATAAGAACCAAAGAAAAACAGCAAAAAAATAAATAAACAAAATACTCCTAGCAACTGTAGACTGGGTGTCAGTGTATGAAGGCTGCAAATGCAACATCTTGTCTTGCCAAAGCAGTTCTATTGTGGCAGTGCTGCTGAAAACTCGCTGTAAATGTATGGAGGACATCCCAAGCAAAATGGCAGGACGTTGCGGCAATCCAAGCATGCCTTCTTCATATGAGGAATCTGGTAGCTGTTACCAGCATGCACTTGCATTATTTGCATAAAACGGGACTGCAAAGTGAGCAGGACCTTGTTGAGCTTGTCACGTGTCACATAAGACAAAAGATGTTTCAATGGCGATTATCAACACGTCAATGCTTTGTGGAGCTGCCTGATGCTTGAATTGCCTGGAAAAATCCCTGATTTAAAACACCAGGCAGGTGCTGTAACTGGGAACGATATGGAGAGACGTAACTGGGTACCTCAGTGCGTGCAAACCAATCGACCATTTTGCTCGTATTGCAGGCATTTATTTGTTGATGAGTATATCTCCATAAACATCTTTGGTGCTTACCTTGTACCAGAAGGATGATTACCGATGTTCCTCTTGGCAGCCCCTAGCTAATGAAGAACCAAATGCGCAATTTACCATCAAACCACTGACTGTGACCAGTATCCCACTAAGCTCGAGCTACGGCAGCTTGAAGCATAACTTCTGAAATAAACGATTTGCTTTTGTATGTTCGCTGTATGTCCGGTTCATCTGAAAATAGTACTATTTCTGTTCTTTCTTCAGTTTTAGAACCACTTTTCATTCATAATAATGGTCTCCATCATCATGCTGAACTTCGGATTTTCGTTTTGAGGACGGTTAACAGTGATGAGATCCAACATTGATGATGAAAATTGTAGGTGTTCTGTTTAGGCGGTAGGTCAATAATGGCTTCATTGTATTTCATCATATGCCTATATAGGATACTCATATACTCAGATACTCTTCCAGAAGTGGCAATTGATCAAATTTTCTGCCGCTTTCGCATTAGCAGGTGCTGTAGCCTTTCATTCGAGATGCAACATCTACAGCACAAACGGATTCACGTTCTGAACGCTGTAATCATTGTTACCAAATACGATGCGCTGTTCTCGTATTGACAATAAATTTCCTGGCTACAACTGTAGTGACACCTTTCTTCACCCCGACAGCTGCACTGTTTTCCATCAGAAAGCACCATACTACCCTCCGTTCATCCTCTGAAATGTTTTTGCTATACTCTATTAACAATTTCCAGCGTGCCTTAAATCACCGGACTGCCGCGTCATACCTGTTTTATGAATATCAATGCCCACCTGCACTCATTTTGGTGGTGTTTGTTGATAATGGCTATAAGATCACTGATTACTCTTCCCATTCCTACTCGTTCAGCTACTGCGCATCTCTACAGGCATTTAAATCCAAAATACTCCATTCTCAAAAATTAATGTAACACTAGTTCGGCGAACCGGACAATTATTATGGGACAGAGGGTGTGTTAGGATTGGTTAGTACCTCAATTTACGTTTACACACAAGCCAGGGAAGTTTATCTTTCCCCGAAAGCCATAACAAGTGGGCAGATTTCGCTATATAAATGTATCAGGACTGACTTAGAATACTTTCTGCAAGACCAACAACCTCACACAACCTAAGGCAATAGGTCATGCCGTGTCAACAAGTGGCAGTAGTCATTGGCATTGTTCATTTCGCGGCGCAGTTATGACCAAGCGAAAAGTAACAGGTTGTTGAATAAATGATTTGTTTATCGAAAAGAACTGTTTGACGAAGGGAGAAAATAACAACTTGTACTTCGAAGTGAATACGCATTAAGTAAATATCTAACAAAATATGTACATAAATGTCTAGGCTAATCAGCTGTTACAGTCTCATGTTTGATAAAACCAACGTTTCGATCATCCTGTCGTGGTCTTCTTCAAAGCTTGTCAGCTTTTCAACTCCGTCTTGAATAAAAAAATTGTCATTTAATTTCAACTCTAAAGGAGGAGCCTTTTCAGAAAGAAATGCTATTAATTTGTATGTTATATTTTGCTTAGATCATATAAATACCCCGTATCGCCTAATATACATATACAAAAGGTAAAAACGAAAACATGTAACATGCAATTCCAATTATAGCGTTCCTGATCAGCAGTTGCACACTTTAACGAATTCAGCTAAACTGCGTATAGAAACCACGTGTAGTTGATTAAGCTTACGTTGGTAAGCAAAGTACACAATACTGGAATCGTTTTTACTTCTGTTCCACTACGTAATTGAAGCACAAAAGTAGCATACTTGCTAGCAAACTGCGCTGAAGTTGAATTTGTAATATTTTTCCAATAATGTTGACTGATATCTACAATATTGATTTTTAAAACCGTAAGTTGGGCCGATAGTTATGTGCTCTGAACAAAAGAGAAAGGATATGAAAAATGTTCTTCTTATATTCTATATTATATATACAAGATATATACAAGATAACAATATATTGTTATATAATAATAATAATAATAATAATAATAATAATAATAATAATAATAATAATAATAATAATAATAATAATAATAATAATAATAATAATAATAATAATAATAATAATAATAATAATAATAATAATAATAATAATAATAATAATAATAATAATAATAATAATAATAATAATAATAATAATAATAATAATAATAATAATAATAATAATAATAATAATAATAATAATAATAATAATAATAATAATAATAATAATAATAATAATAATAATAATAATAATAATAATAATAATAATAATAATAATAATAATAATAATAATAATAATAATAATAATAATAATAATAATAATAATAATAATAATAATAATAATAATAATAATAATAATAATAATAATAATAATAATAATAATAATAATAATAATAATAATAATAATAATAATAATAATAATAATAATAATAATAATAATAATAATAATAATAATAATAATAATAATAATAATAATAATAATAATAATAATAATAATAATAATAATAATAATAATAATAATAATAATAATAATAATAATAATAATAATAATAATAATAATAATAATAATAATAATAATAATAATAATAATAATAATAATAATAATAATAATAATAATAATAATAATAATAATAATAATAATAATAATAATAATAATAATAATAATAATAATAATAATAATAATAATAATAATAATAATAATAATAATAATAATAATAATAAATTCGGATATAGAGTTTCTAAGATATGTACTAGGTAAACAATTTACGAAACATATAAGAAACCAATATATTAAGTTTAACCCTCATATACAAATTATAACAGTTAAAGATGCTAAATGCACAGTCCGAAAAGAATGTATATATTCCGCAACCCTCTCCAAAAGGGTTAAGCCGGCTCCTGTGGTGTGGGAATAGTGTGTCTGCTGTACATTCAAGAGGTTCTGATTTCGAATCCAGATAGAGAGAGCTATCAGGATAACTTTTATATGGGTTTCCCCTACCTTGCAGATAAATGTATGCAACTTAAGATCGTGGAACACGGCCTCATTTAAAAATTACTTCACTAATTTCGTTAATTCATGACGCGACATATCCTACGTGGTGAAAAACTTGAGAGAGAGAGAGAGGGAGAGAGAGGGGGGAGGGAGAATACTTGTCTTTGATTACGTTGTAACGAAGAATTCTTAGGGAATAGAATGGATCTGTAAGCCAAAGTCCTGCCTAACCGGACTTCCTCTCAGACGCGCCTTTATACAAATGAAACGAAGTAGAAACTCTACATGCAAATGTTTGAATCTTGTAGCACTTTGGTATTTTGGCTCTGCTGTGTTAATTGATAGTTTTCTATTTAATATGCAATGTATATCTCTATGACATCACAATCATTGTGTTCTCGCGGAAAACTTATTGTTAGTCTGAATGTGTACGATTTGTCGTGTGTGTGAGAAAAGTTGACACAACTGTTTTTTTTTCCGTTTCAAGGAGGTGAAAGTATCCTGCTCTCTAAGAAATGGATTTCTGTAGCAGAAAACAGAGCTTTGAAATTTTTGAACTTTTTCTAACTTCAGCGGTTTTGACAGTACGTGACCTACATAATAGCAATTACAAACTTTTTCCTATCCTCTGATATAAGCTGTAGATTTAAGATCGTCATACAAGAAGAAACAGCTTTAAACAAATAAATATCCCACAAAGAATAGTACTATACCAATTTATGTCTTATCCACTCTTATTACGCAAATCCATGGCTAGTTGAGTTGTTCAGGCAACAAAAACTAATCATTATAACTCTTGTTTTACAGCATAAAAGGTTGTGTTTTGCATTTTATTAAAACATAAATATGAGTTTCTGTTCCTTAAAAGTAAATAATAAATAGACTGAACTGAAATTCTGAACAGTTGTTTACAAGAGGCACATCATCTTACAAAACGATATCTTTCTTAACAAACGTAGATAAAATGTAAAACAGCGTTATACAATAGCCTTCGGTAATTTTTGGGTTTTAAAACCCCCTTTGTTCCCTTTCAAAGTGAGTACACCGGTTACTACTTTGAAACATGTATCTTAAATAACTATTTTAGACATGTACTTGTCATCCAAGGTACGGGCATTAAAGATGCGATACGATTTTTACACTATTCAATAGTTACGACCTTTGATTTGAAATCCAGTGACATAAAAATTACCTTTCGTATTTTCTCACGTTTTATAAATGAACTAGGTTTGATTAGTTCTTGTATTTCATTATATCTGTTTACACAAATAATTTCTCATTACGGTCACATTATCTGTTCACATTCAAATCTTGCTACTTTAAATTATCGCAATAGGTTCTCCAGTTAACCTGTTGCATGTGTTGGCAGCCCTGTAGGTAATTTTTTAGAATATCTAGAACATTTATTTCTTGTATTTCTTGTAGGTAATTTCGCTTAACTTATCATTCTTTTATCGATGACCTACCTGAATGTGATAAAATTGCAGATGTCCCAGGTTTGAATCTCCGACAGGGTGAGCTATCTAGGTAAGCTTTCTCCGAGGTTTTCCCTTATCCTAAAAGATGAAAGTCAAGTAACTCTAAGCTGTGAACACCTTGAGGTCATTAGAGCATCGTTTCATTCATCGTCTGTTACGACCTATGCTGGAGGACGTTAAATATAATTTTCAGAAACACCCAATTTCTCCTGGAACACTTTTAAAATGTTTGAAGTTGTCAAAAACTGCTTTAAATATATGATTAAAATATTACATGTTTAAACATTTCATAAGAATGAAGTTTACATTTTATACATCTTGGAAATGACCTCAGAACTCACCTTCATCCGAAATGACACATGTGTTTAACTGCAAGAGATAAAGGAAATCTTACTACACAAAAAGGCTGATCTTGTTTGAGCAGAATGCAAATATGGGATAAAACGCTCAGCTCTTTGCGAATAGATTCGACGAAAGCAGAGAAACCAGAGAAACTAAAATATTTGTCAGAAATGTCCCGCTGTCACTATGAGCAGTCAGTACCGTACAACAACAATGGAAGTCAAATCACCAATGAAAAGGTGCAAAAGTAATTTTCGTTCTACAATTCGGAGGAGTAATGTATTTCTTAAATAGATGCTCATTGCAGTTTTTGACTCTCATGACTATCCTTATTTCAGATACTTAATTATACGCTTTTGGGTTGTTCCTGGATAAAGCGAGATCTTAGTTTTTCTGTGCATGAGGGGACAAATTACCGCTGGTGATGGTGGTGTATTCACAAGTCTAAGTGTTTATCACTGAATCTTCTCCCCCAGATAAGTGAGGTATGCTGAGAGAAACCGACAAAGGGACTCACGAGAAATTACTAGCGCTATCTAAAAGTTATTCCAATGGCATGTACCAACAGTTGCTTATAGACAAGTCGACAAGTGGTTACGCACAACGACGATACTTGGCATACAATCGGTATCAAACTGGAACGGTCCTGTTGTGGACATATGGAAGGCGAGAAAGAGAAAGACAAGGGATCGCTCTTACGCAACTGGCTGCTCATATCTATAAATGTCCAAAAATGTTCTTCCACTAATCAGTGGTACGAGACAGAGAAAGGCTTACCTCTCAAAAAATGCATAGTTCATTTAGAGATGTCGTTAAGTCATATTTTGCAACGATTCATTTCCTAGCTCTTCCTTGTTATATGTTTGAATTTTCCAACTCTTAATATTTTCTCAGGTAGAAACACGTTATTCATTTATCTCTTGTGATGCAAACAGAAGGAACGCCAAAGCCATCGCATAGCGGGCACCTGTTCTCATGAAAGATTTGACTAATGCCTAAAGCCTACTGTAGAATGAAGAACATCTAACCGATTGTAAGAATGTTTAGTACAAGAGTGGGCAAACTAATTTGTGCAACATATCACACTTTTACTGTGATTGGAAGCTTAATTAGGAAATTACCCTGCAAATAATGAGAAAACCCAAACCAGTAATAACAAGTAAATAAACAGAGATCCGAATAGAATCATTTTTCTAAGATTTTAAAATACATTCACGTACCTTGGTGTTTGATTTAAGCTGATTATTCTGCATTATTAAAATGAGCTACTGATGAAAATATAGACAGCACATGTTCACGGCACCTTTTACAAAAATAAATATTTTAAATTTGTAAGCTCATCGGAAGTCTAAAGTTGAATACTCTGCGTGTCATGCAGTATTACGTCACCTACCTAGGTAAAGCGTATCTTCGTATGTAATAAGAGTCGTGTCAGCTTTTATTATCTACTACTATCGACGGTTGCTTCAAACCAAATTGTATGGGGCTGTACACCATTTCGTACACAGAGTTATACATGAACATGAATGACAAACGAACAACGTGGTAATTGACTTCCGCCATTGGAAGTCACAGTCAATAACATCAAAGTTATCAGAAAATGCTTCTTCTTAATACAGCAGTGCCATATACATAAAGTAGGTTCACAAAAGAAAGAGGTTGCTTTTATCATTTCAAAATTTAAATTGGATATCTTCAATAGTTTCCGATGAAACGTGTCATTGATAAGCTGAAAAAGTATTACAAACTTAAATGTATTCCGAAAGAAAGAAATCACATACTTTGGGCACCCAGAAGCAACAAAATATAAGAAGTACAAAGTTGTAGAGCAAAAATTTATCTTTGAAAAATAAAAAAGACTAATGTTTTTCTCTATATTCCGAAATGTGTGAGGGAGTTACGATTTGTTTTTCTTTCTTTCTTTTTCTTGTTATTTCTTTTCTTTTGAAGTAAGTCTGTACCAAAAAAACAACAAAACAAACAAACAAAGAACGCTGATACGTACTACTTTTAAATTTGCATAATATAGATTTGCGCCCATAGGGAGACTGAAAGGGTAAAATAATAATAATTAATAAGACTGAGTAAAACAAATGTCATGTTTGAGTTTTCTTCACTAGTTCTCCCTTGAGATTTAATGGGCTTTCTAAGCCCACATATTATACGAAGTTGCATTAGGAGCTATGAAATGAAAGATTTGGAGCCGTAACTGGCTGCTGATAGGAATAAAAACAGTTCATTTAAGGGCTAATGCGCAGTGAATTTGTTAATCTATGCCCAGCATTCTAGATGAAAATTCTGCCATTAACTTTTGTTATGATGTACCGTATCCATGACAAAACAAAGCCCTTGTGCACCCCTGTGCGAATGTTTTAAGGTAGTCACTGTCTATTGCAAGCCAGAGTAGAGTTAGCGGGAGCAGCGGGGTGAAGAAATGTGCTGCAAGTCTAAGTTACCCTCGCCAGATGGCAGCATCATGTAACTTCTTGGAGAAAGCACTCAAAAGAAAAAACGAAATAAAAGGCAGCAACGCAGCGCGTACAGTGGCGGATTCAACTTTTTCGATTAAATTGAGGTGTTATTATCTAGGAACACATAATGCTTGGAAACAACATAAAAATTGTATTTTAAAAAGTGCATATATTTCAAGTGATACTTTTGAGATAAATTAACGTTTCCCAAAATGCAAATCTCACTGTACCATTGTCCGGAGCAGTTTTAGAGATTCCATCATGACATATGGTACAAATAATTACCCTTGGATGTATTATACTGATATGAAGACATTTATTTTTAACAGCTTAAAAAACTAGAAACTTCCTAAACTGTTTAAAATATTAAAGTATCACTTGATCACGAATTTGTGTACTGCAGGTAAAAGTAGGTTATTCCGGACGACAATTTCATTAAGCTTTCATCAGAGAAAATATTTTCCATGCCGCTGAACAGTTATAGATTTGGGAAAAAAAGGAGAAATAGGAGGGGGAGAGCGTGTGTGAGTGAATGTAATTGTAAACAAATATATGTATAAGTTATATGTATATATACATACAATATGTAGCATGTATATATAATGGCAACACGGCACTTTGGCACTGGTAGCTCAATGGCTATGAGTGAGTGGACGGAAGCTAGGAGATCCGTGGTTCAAATTCCGGCCATGGCATTGAATTTTTCGGTTTGATTCTATCCAAAACCTTAGCCTGTATCCGGTTGGTGTGAAGGAATAATTAATTTTATCAACTAACTATCCCCTACATTAAAATCCATTTCTGTGGTTTTATTTACCAAAACTGGCTGAAACGATTTCCATGTATAATTTCTTAGCTGTAATAACAGAAATTCTGAATTTTCTTTTGTAGCCTATGAAACTCTCGTCATTCTTAATTAACATTGTGTAATGCTTTATATGTAATGCTCCGTAAGAGAAAGACACAGATTTTGTTCGAAGCAGCTTTAGAATATACTTTTTGTTTTTGCGATATTCCGTGCTGTGTGCTTCAAATGCCATCTGACGGAAAATTCTCGAAGGTTTGCTATTTTGCTTTTCTTTTTCTTTATAGGAGATCAACTACTACTTTGCAATCCGAATATCAGTACTTTTAGTTAAGCTCTGAATACTTTTGTGTACGTGTGTGTGTGTGTGTGTGTGTGTGTGTGAGTGTGTGTGTGTGTGTGTGTTTGTGTGTGTGTGTGTGTGTGTGTGTGTGTGTGTGTGTGTGTGTGTGTGTGTGTGCAACTTTCAAAATCACCTATGGACAAACATGTATAGTGAAATGTGGAATAATGTTGTTGGTTTTATATAAAGGCATTTGTAGTGAGTACAGAAAGGCGTGTGAGTGTAAGATATATGATATCAGATATATGATATAAAATCTGACATCAATTTTATGTGAATTATAACTTCGCTTTCATGTATTATATGGAGCTCACAATATACATATGTATTCAATCCTCTTCTGGTTTAAAGGAAAATTAAAGAATATAAGAACTTCGTTTAATCTTTGTCTTGCTTGTAAATTTATCGAAACAATAAATAATATTCTTAAGTTATGAAAATGCAACAGAAGGAAAAAGTATGTTCCAGAAAAGTTACTGAAATAACGCTAGCATTCAAACACTCGCAAGCCCACGTTTTTATTTTATCGGCATCTAAATTTCAGGCTTCTCTCATGGTAGATTAAATGGATATTTTGCCAAACTTTATATTTCTCTACCCAGAATCGTTTGTTTTAATATAGCTGCTAAAAGCTATGCTTATATAGGCTTTTTTTTCTAACGACTTCTTTTCAATTGAGCTGCATCTTTCCAAAAATAGTTCCATTGCACATTTTGCTGAAAGTACAAGGTGGGTAGAAGAAACCGAATCGATAGTGATATGTTTAAAATAACGTGGCTATATGCTGGCTTTGAACACATGTACTCTTCCCATTTTGAGAAGCTACTATAAGTAAATAATCGTAGCGCTTTAAAAGAAACGGTAAACTATTGAAGGACTCAAAACAATAATAAAGAATGTCTTCCCAAGCTTGATACTATTTTAGTCAAATTAATCATACTAATGCAATCAGTGCATTTAGTCAACCATGATTAATAATTGTGTAGAAAATACATGAGCAAGAATGTATTGGATTAAGGATACTCTCGCAAGTCTACGTAGCGCCCAAAGTATTAAATCACTCACAACCTGAGTTTCCCAGAAGACAGTCTGCTAACACTATTGTCGTCTTCCGGTAGTTTCAGAGAATATTTACATGTTATATTTAAAATTGTTCCTTCACATTCGCGTTCTGCTCACTGTATCTCATGGAAGACAGTTTATACCTTTAAGGAGGTAGTCGGTAAGCTTTCAATTTTCCCGATTCCCCTTTTGTTGTCAGGTGAACTTAAGTAAATATTTTGTGTTAGAAGAGTAGGAGCATAAAGGAAAACGATACAAAAAGAGCAACAGAGAGAACTGCAAAACATTCTCTATCAATGTCTGCTCTATTTCTTCACTTCTTTTTTTAATATAGAACTTTACATGCGAATCATAAGTTCTCAGTATGTGGATATTCCTTTCTGCCTTAGACTGAATTCTGTAGGAATGAGTATGAAAAGGAAAAGTTCCTAAGATAAACATCCCTTGGTCTGTTTCAAGTGACTGTAAATGGAAATAATAGCACTGAAATCCTAAAAGGAGAGAAATGTTAAGTATGTGAGTGAGATTATTTCTCTTTCTAAACACATGCAAGGTAAAACAGTGCTCAGAATTTTTAAGTGTCAATATGTCTCTTCATTTTAGCTTTTTTATGTTCACCCATTCCAAGGAGAGGAACGGAAAAGGCTGCCCTCATTTTTCTGTTTATGATTGACTCATTGAAAAACGTCCTACTTGAATAGGCAAGGCAAATTACAAAAGTGGTCGTTTTCAAAGCAAAAAGCATCAAAAATTGCATATTTTGCGATGATTGTCATTTTGTTATAGTGCATTTATATTGCATTTTAAGGTCCATTTTATTAAAATTGTGTATTTCTAAGTGTCTACTTAGCAAATTTTTAGTGTCTATTTTAGTACATATTTTGCCCCTTCTTAGTGCTTTCTGCCTGCCTATTTCGCACATTTTTAGTGCCTATAAATCCACTCTCTACTTATCACCAGAGCTCGGAACTTGTTGAAATGTAATGTTTGAGACACCAGAGAGAATGCAGGGCTAAAACCAAACGTTTTTGTCCTCATAAACACGAGCCAATATAGCCTAATTTCTACTTTTTTTGCATTTTTCCATTTTATTCTATTGGACATTTTTGTTGTAGGATTTTTTCTCGATGCTTTTGAACGAACTTTCTTACAACATATCAAGCTGCAGTTAGTTTACTGAATTCTACTGTAGGTACCATTTTCTTTTTGCTGCAAAATATAAATCAGTCACGACAAACGGTGTTCACATTAAGGCGCTGTTCTATACTGCATAGCAGCTTTTGACCACCCTACCGAAACAAAATTAAATTTTCCTCATCCCTTATTTGGACGAGTTCAGAACAAACACTGTTATAAGTAGTGCCAGTGAACAGCTTGTTTCGCAATAAAAATGCCTAAAGAGAAGAAATGTAGAAACAGTTTATGGCAAAGGTTAGTGAATAGAGGTGGGAAAAATGTATCTTATATAGGTAGAAGTGTTTTGCAAATTGTGTGAAATAAAATCAAGTCCAGGAAGGGTCTTATTGTGCTACAGCATATCCGACGCGAAAAACTCATAAAACTATTGCACGCACAAACGGAAGAAGAGTATTCCAAGTGTTTCTTATTGAAAATAAGAAACATTGTGTACCAGTCATTGTGTAAAATTGAAAAAGTGCTGCAAAGTAATGAATACCTGCATGACATTCAGTTGATGTAGGAAGGAGATTTTCAATGTACAAGAATGTTTTTCAAGACAACAGGCGATCCTCCAGAACTAAGGCATTACGAGTCGCGATGGATCTTTATTGTAATGCTGAATAAGATGTATGCTTCCAATTTTCAACTTCCCCTGATACTTAAATATGAATGTGATGGTTATATCTATCATCATTACATCACCATCATCTTCATTGCTAAGACATTAGCTGTTTTTAAATATTTGAATGCCAACATTCCAAATATTTAAAGTTATTTTTTAAGTTTTAAGGTCATATCATCTTAAATTTATGGAGATTTTATTGTTCTTTTTTTGTAGATGTTTCGGTCATCAGCTTCCGATCACTAGTCATTAGCATGTTTTATCTAATATCCTATGAGAATATTTTTTATGATGTACTACACTTCAGTAATGTTTATGTTGGTAATTATTATGTGTTGTCCTTTAGTGGCAAAACGTGAAAGCGCGTCGGAAGGAATGCCTATCAATGGAGTTGTTTATGCAAGCCTGTCGCATATAAACGGCGATACAGTGTATGTACACTCTGGAAATTAGTTATTTTTTCACACTGGCCGTGTGTAGGCTAAATTGTGGAAACGTAGAGTCAGACTGAAAAATTCAATGCCATAACCGGGATTTGAACCACGGATCTTCTGGTTTCCGTCCAGCCGCACTACCATTGTGCTACTATGGCCAACGTGCCGATATGACATTAAATTCTCCAACTGACTCATATTTTCCCGGTAAACCACTTAGGAGTTCTCATAAACACACGAGACAACTACCTTAATGGCGACTTACTACATGTAAGTACTTTATGGCATTGAATTTTTCAGTCTGACTCTACGTTTCCACAATTTAGCCTACACACGGCCAGTGTGAAAAAATAACTTATTTCCATTAATTAACCTAATAGTGGTTAACTATAAAGCCCGGGCCTTAAAATACTTACATGTAGTAAGTCGCCATTAAGGTAGCTGTCTCGTGTGTTTATGAGAACTCCTAAGTGGTTTACCGGGAAAATATGAGTCAGTTGGAGAATTTAATGTCATATCGGCACGTTGGCCATAGTAGCACAATGGTAGTGCGGCTGGACGGAAACCAGAAGATCCGTGGTTCAAATCCCGGCTATGACATTGAATTTTTCAGTCTGACTCTACGTTTCCACTATGTACACTCTCTTCAGACGCAATCGTGTCTCCTGGTCATCAACGCGTCATAGGGCAGGTGCTAGAAATCGTATATCGTGACTGAACATTCTGACAAGAAGGAAGGAGTCAATATCCCTTTAGTATCAAGCGACAAATGGGTGCCAGGAATGGTAATTAACAGTTTCATGTATAATAATTAATTGGCTAACCTTTCATATGAGACTCACAGCTCCCAAGTGCCCTATTTGTTTTCGTCACTCACTGACGTCACTTAGTAAAAGCCGTATAAACCACTGTAACTGTCGAAGTGTCGTGCAATTAGGAAAGCAGGTCTGTATAACCAACGTTCAGACAATCGTTGATTGTGATAATAAACATAGAGACAATCTAAAAGTTGCTGTTAACCGTTTCATGCTACCTTAAACGCACTAACTGTCAAACTACTGTTTGTCACAACCCTAACGTGTAAACTATATTGCTCACACAGTTGTATAACACACATTTATTAATAAAATAACTAAAAACAAAAGAATTTAAACCGGATTATTCTGCGCATATTTCCATTTGCAATTATCACTGTATAGATCCTCGGTTGTTTAGTACCTCGTCAGTATAATGCGCATCACTGGCGCCCTCATTACACGCAACAGAAGTGAGTATAAACAAAAGAACAACGCATCACGAATCCTCTCTCGATTCATTTTCTTTGAATTATACCGCCTATGAACAGCATTGTACCACACATAGTACGTTCTCCCTCTTTGCTTCCGCACCCGCCTTTCAGAACGTGCCCAGGGGGTCAGGTTTAAAACAGTGCTGTTTTAAACCTTGGGCTTTAAGCATAGTGAGATTCGGTAAATCACTGAACTGAGTGCATGCTGTTGACTCAGCCGCTGTGGAAATATGCGCCAATGGCATTAAAATTTACGCCATATATGTTCCTACATGTGAATTCGTTGTTAAAAAAATCATTTGCATGTATTCCATGATAACTCCTGTGAAACATTAAATTATAGAAAAACCTCGCCTATCCAATATTGAGGATTATTTAACGGGCGCATACTGTTTCAGCACATCCCTGAAGTCCAGTTTTTATAGGGTTACTCAACACTCGAAGCCTACCAGCTTGCACCGTGCTACATATAGTTCAACACTGTTAAAATTAACACCACAGATATGACTAGATGACACTGTAGGTCTTCTACGGTTCGAGTCCCGATTATGTTATTTGATTTTTCAACTTTGATTCATCACTTCAAAGTAGTGGCTTAACACTACTGTTATGGAAGAATAACTATTTGAAAATTCTTAAATAATCATCATTACGGTTAATATAATGTTTATGCTGATATTGCAGCTACTTCGTCGTTCCAAAATCGGAGGCTTTTTGAACTTTTCAACTTAACCAAATAAGTAGATACTGAATCCGTTACTTTTAATTTGATGCTAGATATGTTT
>JAUKNK010000038.1:1162500-1275000 GCA_030765055.1 Mantis religiosa | reverse complement strand
CATGGTAATGTTACCTACCTTTCTTACCTGTATAGAGATGGTATAGGATAGAAAATGTAAATTAAATCAATATAACTTCTGGAAACCGGAATAAGGATGGGAATACCAAACATGAAACACCACTTTAGGTTGGAATTTTCAAGATGAATTGGTTACATTTAAAGGTGTGTAAACAATTTTGAAAGTCACGTGCTATTGTATATTAAATAGGTATGGTGGAATATTGAATTTGGGGTACGTGGACGAGCACAGTAGTCATCAAACTCCCTACTAAATGATATCTGCGAAGTAAATAGTTAAAGCAGATACAGCGTCATAGATAAAGAACAAAAATAGCCGTTTGGTAGAAAACAGCAAGAAGCTCAACACAAGGGCAGAAATCGTTTCTGAAAGTGAAAGATGAAATGTTAGAAGAAGCAAGGAAACTAAATCAATTTTAGAACTGGACATGAAATAAAGGTCCACAAACATTTTATTGGTGGACTGCTACGATTTCTGACTGTACTTGCGGCAGTATTTGTCATTTATTCGGGTAATGTAACGCTGGATCTTGATTTTAAACCACGAAAGCAGGTTAAGCCTGCCCATGTACTTTAAAATACTGTTTTGATTTATTAAAAGCTATTTTATTTTAATTTACCGATTATTTAAATGTAGCTAAGTGAAAAGATAATCCTAAGGAATATTATATGAAAATATTGATAGAAGAATCTAAATCACCAGCCTTCCGGATAAACATCTCTGCCTTAAAGAAACGAAATTCGACAGAGGCGACTGCTTCAGTTATCATGGAATACTAGATTTAATTGGTTGAAGGTGGTGTGTGTGTGTGTGTGTGTGTGTGTGTGTGTGTGTGTGTGTGTGTGTGTGTGTGTAGTGTTTAACGCCCGCTTTTACTACATACGGTACCGCAGGCGGTGACACCGATGATACATGAGATGAAGATGGAGCACTGGTGGAGTGAGATGGTGGGGGAAACCGGATGTCCCGGAGAAAACCCACCCCAGCGCCGTGTTGTCCATCACAAATCTCACTTTGCGGTCGCCCGGGATCGAACCCGAGCCGCCTTGGTGAGAGCCAAGCGGTCTAACCACTGAGCCATGGCGCGGCCTCTTGAAGGTGGTGGCATAATCAGGTATAATTATGTACTTTTCTAAAGTGTTACAATAAATTAATCTTTTAAGATAGTTCTGTTAGAGATAAAGATATTAAACTACATATATAACTCAAGACTTCCTGTGGTTGAGAGATATGGATATCAGAGCACAACATTCAAAATAACACCATCTGCGCGATCCGACTTACTGTCACTTTTATTTTGAAGTATTAGGTCAACATAAACCTAGCGGAATATGAGACCCATTGTAATTTTGCGGGTCGCCAACTGAAGGACTTGTTTATTCGATGATCACTTTAATAAAATTTATAAATTCAATTAGTGATTATTTTGCATTATAGCATTTTAGTTCGAGTAAAATAAATTTATGGTTTTCTTGTGAGAATAAAACAGTGAACTATATACTGACTGTTGTCAGGCACAGCAAGTGTTTGAAAGAATTAGCATAAATTTGATTGTAGCCCGAAGAAAAAATAAGCGAATGCTTCAGTAGTCTCTATTTTGATCCACAGTTGAAGATTAATTGATAAAGTAAATACCGGTTTTCTAATATTAGTGTCAAACAAATGTTACATTATCAATAAGAATTAATAACCCCATGTATTTTTGGATTTACATAAACTTCCAGCGTTAATTTTCTACCAAGTCTGTTATCCATTGTTACCTTTCTCACAATATACCAGGTGAGTCAGCTGTGCCTATTTATTCTTACCTATGCAACCCGGAGTTTATAGTATAATGTGAGAACGTTGACCTTTTTAGCACAAAAGTCGTTATTGCAGCTCTGCCCTTCTATTCGGTAATATACGACCTAGCATTAATACTTACAGCCCTGAATGAGTACCAAGAAGCTACGAAAAGCTTAAATAAACGACGATTTTTCATACATATAATACCAGCAAGGTGATAAACAAATACTTTCCCAACGAGCGACATAGAATACGTGGCAGCTGGCCAAAATGGTTAGATGTGGGCATATGGTGCTGCAAGGGCTAGGTTTGAAACTTCAGTTGCTCGCTGTCTGGCGAGAGGAAGGTCACACACGGGTGCAGCTAAGCGTGTTTACGTCAGCATACGTATTGCCTAGTGATACGTCTTGTTTGTGTTCTTCGAATACTGCTAGTTGTATATTGACACTTACTACTACATATGACAGAAATAATATTGGAAACCCGACCAACGACTTTAGTTGTTAGCTTTGTTGAACGTGATATCATTTGACCGACTGCATATGAAATTCATGAGTGGATTTTCGACACACTAAAATTGGATGAAACTGACGTCACAGATTTGCAGGTAAATGGAATTTCTAGACAAACTTTTATGCAATGCCCAACGCCAGAGCTCGTCACCAGAGTACTGACACAGTCAAATGGGGAAGCTAGTTTTGTACTGTCAAATGGGCAGCGCACTAAGGTGATTTAAGATGTAGCTGGATTTGGACGACGGGTGGTGAAAGTATACAACTTACCTTTGAATTTCGACAGTAGGAAGTTGATGGTAGCTTTGGAGCCATACGGTGCTGTGTTACAGGCGTAGGAAGATGTTTGGAATTAAACATTTCGCTACAAGGTTTCTAATGGTGTTCGTTCCGTTACTATGCTCCTAAAAAGCATATTCCTTCGTTTTTGAATATTGATGGTTACTCCGCATTGGTGAGTTACCCCGACCAACCCATCACTTGTGCAATTTGTCATGCGCTGGTCATTTACATTGTAACTGATTTTAATGGTGGCGATCACGGGTTACCACTGCTTTACGTTGTGCACCAGTTTGAAGCAAATATTATAGTGAGCAATGAGGTTTTTCTCAGGGTATGCGTGGATGTGTGTGAGAAGGAAATTTTACAACACTGGAATGCCCGTCTCCAAATTATTTATTCACTGCTTCTTATTTCAAACCTCGAAATGGAAGCTGCCGAACGAGGGTTACCAATCACGGTTTATAGTGACTGAATGCTAATTATATTTCTCGATCAATTTTGATGATCTGACAAATATTCAAGACCGAACAAGTTGACCGCTTTAACAGGCTTCACGTTTGACTCCGCCCTTTTTATCGGCTGCACGCCGAAGACTTTATAATGGTTTCCTAGCCGCGACCCGTCTCCACCGGCTAAACACCGAAGAGTGCCCGACCACATCTGCACACGCGTGTATATATCTCCTAACTTTCCCTTTTCAAAACTCTTTTAAACCAAGTCCTTTTGCGGCGGTTTTGGTCGCCATTGTAAATGATCCAAAGAATTCTCTGTTCATATACGTCAAGTGACAATTCCTTTAGAAACCTTCTAAGGACACGGCTCCTTTCTTTCATGGCATTGTTATAAACACTTTCCCCAACTGAACTAGCCTTGTGCTTGGTCGTCACAAAGAACCAACATTCCTTCGACATCTATCATGACTGCTTCTGTCAACCCATATTTTCGGTATCAAATGCCCCCATAGATATTATTTTATTATCCAATAATGAAATAATATATATGTCTTGCCCGAATATAACGCAAAATATCAGACCTTTGTCAGCAACTTCCAATTCGTTTTACAATTTCTTTTCACAACATTAATTTTTACATGACATTTCCTAAAAATTATTCACATGGTTACATAACAACATTTCATTTAAAATTTTCCAACATTCTGTTCTGCAATTTTCAACTTTTAAATATTACTCGGAAAATATTTCAATCTACCTCATCTCCCTTTTTCTCCATCTGATCTACTTAACATTAATTCATA
Organism: Mantis religiosa; assembly: GCA_030765055.1. Taxonomy (NCBI): domain Eukaryota; kingdom Metazoa; phylum Arthropoda; class Insecta; order Mantodea; family Mantidae; genus Mantis; species Mantis religiosa. The sequence goes on along the minus strand of JAUKNK010000038.1, from coordinate 1,271,145 downwards.
TTGTTGTTACACTTGCACAATTCCTAAATATACACTCCCATGTTTAAATCAATGGTACATTAATAAGATTATATTTGTATACAACATTTCTGAGTTCTTCTTCTTGATTCTATATAAATATTCTTTTCAAAAGTCTTTCATTGTTCTGATATTTTTTTTAACTCGTTAATTTTTTTTTATACATTTCCGAATACTTCTTTGTGATTCTATATAAATATTATTTTCAAAAGTCTTTAAGTGTTCTAATTTTCATTACTATATTTTTTTCACTTCTTCCGTTTTAAGTTTCACTGCACTGTCACAACACTGTTTACACTTAACCTATACATTGTAAACTACACTATTTATACTTAGCCTATACATTCTACAAGTTTGTTTCTTCCTCTTTTACAATTTGTTATGGTAATTTTAAAAACTTTAGCCTAAGTTCCCACCATTTACAAGAAAATTCATCATTCCAAAACGTACTTCGAAAATACAAAAGAATTTTGCGGACTTTTCCATGTATAAAGGACTTCTTTATTCTACATCCCCAAGATTTTTCCATATCTAGCTTAGATATTGTACATAGATATCCTGTCCTATAATTTCTACACATATTCTGATGGAACTGTGCCCCTTGCCCGAAATATTTCAATATTTCTCTTTCGTTTATCCCTGGATTTTGAATGCTTTTCAATATTTCGTTTGTCACTATGATCTTTATTGCTAATACATTAATTTGATATGTGTTTTTCTCTACATTCCTCGTCGGTTTTCTATTTTCCCATTCTGATCCTTCTAGTCTACTCCTAGTTTCATCTAGCACTTTTCTAGTTATTTCTCTATCTTTTCCTAATTTCTGTGCTATTTCCTCCACCTGTTTTCTGTTTTCACTATCAGACCTTTCACTAACTAGATTAAAAGCTTCAGTTTCTTTCGTCACCGTGATCTCTATTGCTACTTCACTAATCTCATTTGTGGTTTTCTCCAAATCCCTCGTCTGTTTTCTATTTTCCCATTCTGATACTTCTAATCTACTCCTAGTTTCTTCTAATTCTTTTCTAGCTATTTGTCTTTCTTTATCTACTTTCTGTATGATTTCCTCCCTCAGTTTTCTGTTTTCGCTATCTGTCCTTTCATTAACTAGATTCAAAATTTCAGTTTCCTTTGTCACCGTGATCTCCATTGCTAACTCGTTCATTTCATTTGTGATTTTCTCCAAATTCCTCGTATGTATTCTACTTTCCCTCTCTGATACTTCTAGTCTACTCCTAGTTTCTCCTAACTCTTCTCTAGCCATTCCTAATTCTTCGTCTAATTTCTGTACTATTTCCTCCCCAAGTTTTATGTTTTCACTATCTAACCTTTCATTAGTTAGATTCATAACTTCATTTTCAGCATTCTCCGTCTCCTCACTAACATCTTTTCCTACATTGTCTGTTACCTGATCAGCTTCTTCTCTTACGTTCTCTACTTCCTGACTAACTTTCCCGAAATTTTCTAATGACTGTTGTTGATTGTCTTACTTCTTTCCTAGTTCTATTTGTCCTGCCTCTAACTGCTGAAAACTATTTTCTAACTTTTCTTCTATCTTTTTTAAACTTTGGTTATTATCCTTCATCTCTTTTATTAAACTTTGATTATTAGTCTTCATCTCTGTTATTAAACTTTGATTATTAGCCTTCATCTCTTTCATTAAACTTTGAGTATTATCCTTCATCTTTTTACTTAAACTTTCGAACATTTTTCTAATTTCCTCTAACATATTTATTTCCACTTTTACGTTATTTGGTACACTTCTAATACACTCTGCCACTTCAACTACTTCCTGCCTAATGTTATTACTATAAACCTCTTGAACTTTCATGTTTTCTACAAATTTTTACTTAAAATCTTGTTTTTCAATTCTCAAATAAATTCACCATAGTCTAGTATATAATTTTACACTCTGTACCTTTGATTGTTTTTACTGGCTCCTGATGATGTCACTGATGACGATGCCGGCCTCCTTTCTTCTTTCCAGTCGAACTGTTGACGAATTTCTTGATGGGTCGACCGTCCTCCTGTCGAACCACCTTCTCCTGTTGAACCTCGTTGTCGGGTTGAAACTCGTTCTCGGTCGAACCTCCTTCTCCTGTTGAACCTCGTCGTCGGGTTGAAACTCCTTCTAGGGTTGAACCTCCTTCTAGGTTGAATCTGCTTCTCTTGTTGAACCTCCACTTGTTGTCAAACGTCCTTCTCCTATCGTGCCCCGCGTTGGCGCGCCTGTTTGTAACTGATTTTAATGGTGGCGATCACGGGATACCACTGCTCTACGTTGTGCACCAGTTTGAAGCAAATATTATAGTGAGCAATGAGGTTTCTCTCAGGGTATGCGTGGATGTGTGTGAGAAGGAAATTTTACAACACTGGAATGCCCGTCTCCAAATTATTTATTCACTGCTTCTTATTTCAAACCTCGAAATGGAAGCTGCCGACCGAGGGTTACCAATCACGGTTTATAGTGACTGAATGCTAATTATATTTCTCGATAAATTTAGATGACCTGACAAATATTCAAGACCGAACAAGTTGACCGCTTTAATAGGCTTCACGTTTGACTCCGCCCTTTTTATCGGCTGCACGCCGAAGACTTTATAATGGTTTCCTAGCCGCGACCCGTCTCCATCAGCTAAACGCCGAAGAGTGCCCAACCACATCTGCACACGCGTGTATATATCTCCTAACTTTCCCTTTTCAAAACTCTTTTAAACCAAGTCCTTTTGTGGCTGTTTTGGTTGCCATTGTAAACGATCCAAAGAATTCTCTATTAATATACGTCAAGTGACAATTCCCTTAGAAACCTTCTAAGGACACTGCTCCTTTCATTCATGGCATTGTTATAAACACTTTCCCCAAATGAACTGGCCTTGGGCTTGGTAGTCACAAAGAACCAACATTCCTTCGACATCTATCATGACTGCTTCTGTCAACCCATAATTTCGGTATCAACATAATCAGTGTCCCGCAGATTCGTTTCTAGAACACCGACTACTCCTTCGGAGCCTGCTACATGGGTCAAGCTGTTACGGGGAATTTGCCAACACCAGGAATACCGCTGACCTCATGGGAACAGGCAATTAATAATGACCGCCAATTACCGACCCAAATCACAGAGCAGGAGAAAAGTGAACAGACAATTGTGGCAACAGACTTTCCACCCCTCAGACAGTCCGAAGAAGATAAGTGTAGTCCGTAAGTGTCTGCTGTAACTTTGAAACACTCTGCGCCAGTGTCGACTGTAGTCTCTCCAACCAGTGTGAAGTCACCTCTGATTACCAATGCGATAGGGGAGGAATGTACAGTGTCCGAGTTGGAGAACGAAGAGACTGTGGAGGTCCAACTGCAAACCAAAGATCCTGCTTCACCAACAACTGACATACCACCGTCTCCGACGATTTCGGAAGAGGAAAGTGACTCTGAGGATTTAGTGTGTGAGCGTGGATTGAAGTCCAGGGGTACGTTACGTAGTGGCGGAGTGAGTCGACGTGACCCGCGATTGGAAAAAAGTCTACAACAGTAAGGCTAAAAAGACTCATACATCTGTGGAAGGGTTATTGGATGGTTGACTACGTGGTGAAACACTGCTTCCTTCAGTGTTCCTCCTTATGGTAGTGATTCTTCGGACATTTGCGACGGTGAATGTGAATTGTTTACATAGTAGGGCTATACAAGCCTTGGTACGGGATTTTACATTTGATAACGACCTTGATTTTTTGTTTTTGCAAGAGAACAATGAACCCCACTTAAACTTTTTTGGCCCGAGGTATAATTTTGTTTCCAATATGGGTGAGGAGCAACGGGGCACCGCCATAGTTTATCGCTCGTCTCTGGGGATACAGTTGACGGGAAAACATGCGAGTGGCCGAATTAATGTATTGTGTTTAACGCCTGCTTTTACTACATACGGCACCGCAGGTGATGACATTGATGATACATGAGATGAAGATGGAGCATCGGTGGAATGAGATGGTGGGGGAAACTGGAGATCCCGGAGAAACCCGCCCCAGTGCCACGTTGTCCACCACATTCTCACTTTGCGGTCGTCTGTGATTGAACTCCAGCCGCCTTGGTGAGAGCCAAGCGGTCTAACCACTGAGCCACGGCGCGGCCACGGCCGAATTACTTCCTTATTACCGGATAATAATATTTTACTAGTTAACGTATATTTACCTTCAGGTTCCAACAGACCTAAGGAAAGGGAAGACTTTCTTGCCAAATAGTTGCCTTTCTTTTTTCGCCATCGGTACGACAAATTGATTTTCGGAGGCGATTTTAATTGTGTGCTTAGTGCAAAAGACCAAACTGGACATTACCTACCGTCCCCTGTGTTAGACCGTATTTGTAAATCGTTGGAGCTGCAGGCCGCCTGGGAAAATCTCTATGACACATATGTTGAATATACCTTTCACCGAAATACTACGGCTTCCAGAATCGACAGAATATATGTTAGTACAACCATGAAGCAGCAGACCCGCAGCGTAAGAGTGCGACCTATACCTTTTAGTGACCACCATTCGCTAATTATGACGCTGGTGCATACCACCCGGACACCGACAATGGGCAGAAGGTATTGGAAACTAAACAGAGAGCTTCTCCAGGATGAGTGAATCCGAGAAACGTTTCGGCTATCGTAGAAAAGGTGGCAGCGTACTGCTCAAAGCAGGACTACCAGTTTGCTACAACAGTTGCTATATACGTTCAAACCTGACATCCTTAATTTTTATAAAGGTGAAGGTATTGAGAGGGTGAAGGTGCGACGTCAATGGTTGAATTATTACTATGACCTGCTCAATGACTTGTATCAGCAACAGTGTGATGGCCGAAACGTGACGCAACATATTGCTGCCATCCGAAAAAGGCTTTGTTGTTTACACGAGGAAGTTTGCCGGGGAGCACAGATAAGGGCAATCGACCGTTCGGCAGGAGGAGGAGAGAACTTCCCTGTATCATTTAGCGTCCTAAAAGCACTCAGGGACACAAAAACATCTTTCCAAGTTACGTTCGTCGGGAGGAAACTTACTGCTGACCTCTCGAGAAATCTTAACGGAGGTTCAGGATGCATTTACCCACAGATTTGCTGCAGTGGATGTCAAAAGAGCAGCACAGGAATATATCTACACGCTAATTGAACCACTTGTAACCCCGGAGATGATTGTGGCCTTGACTGACATAAGGGAAGAAGAATTGTGCACGGCATTAGCGTCGGCCAGGATGACTTCTGCACCCGGACCCGATGGAATAGGGTATCAGTTCTACCGCAACAATTGGAGTATAGTGAAAGATACTTTGCTTGCTGTAATGTTGGAATTACAGCGAGGTCTGGGAATCATATCTGAATTTAATGAAGGCGTCATTGTGCTCATTGTCAAACACGCGGCAGCCCTAGATGTGAACGGCTATCGCCCAATCACGCTTTTAAATGCACATTACAAATTATATACCAAGAGTATCGCCAACAGGATAAAGAGATACCTCCCTGACATTATTGGGAAAGGACAGACCTGTGGAATCCCAGATAGGACGATTACGCATATTTTAAGGACGTTGCGAGATACCATTATTGAATGTGAGCGGAACTCATCACGGTTATCTATGGGGTGTGTTACGACGCTTTGGATTCTCTCCCTCATTTTTGAATGTCCTACAAGGGCTCTATGCATCGGCATATTCCAGAATCCAAGTAAATGGATTTTTTACGCAGCCAGTGCTTATAGAACAGTCCATCCGCAAGGGATACCCACTGTGGATGATCCAGTATACGATGTGTGTAGAACCCTTAATAAGAGGCATAGTCTCCGTACTCTACAGGAGAAGAAATCACTTGAACCTTGAGAGAGTATTTGCGTATGCGGATGACATTACACTCGTGCTCACTGATTCTAGTGATTTAATAGCAATTGAACCAACGTTATTACAATATCAGAGTGCGTCAGGGTCTTTGATCAGTTACAGTAAATCGCATCTCCTGGCCTTGAATAACTGGACGATGGAGGACGCTCTGTTTACACATCAGTCCGAAATTAAGGTCCTACGTCTGTTTCTGGAGGACTTGATTGCAGTAAACTGGAGAAGAAGTGTTAACCACCTCATAGTATATACATTGACCTCACAGTTGACGAGGAATTTGAATTTTGTGCAGAAAATTTGGCATGTGAATACCTTTGTGCTGGCGAAGCTGTGGTGCGTGACACAGGTACTTCCGATGCCCCATCAGTTCTCACAACGGTTAGAACGGGCAAATAGGCTACTACATTTGGAAGAAACAGTACTATAAGATTGCCCGACCACAGCTGCGGAGGGACATAAATAATGGCGGATGGAATTTGGTGGATGTGCAAGTGAAGTGTCGTGCCCTGTTATGGCATTCTATCCTGACAGCCATCAATGGTCAAGGTAGCCAACAGGATATACAGTTCGGCGAACAAGTGATTGGCGCACATATGGTATTTCCTGCAGCCTTTCGGCAGGTGCGAAGGGATTATGAGAGAGTTTTGCCTTTAATTGCAAGGACAACAACGACGTTAACATCCAAAGTCTTATATAAGGAGCTATTAAATTATTTCTTGGCAGTAACGGCGATTATTATCAAATATCCAAATACTCCCTGGAAAAATATATGGAAACTCTTCGGCTATCGTTTTGTACCATTGAACTGAAAGGTAACCTTGTATCAGTTTGTAAACGAAATCATTCCCACTGAAGCTAAGAAACATAAACACAATATAGTGCTTGTGCCGTGGTGTAAACATTGTGGAGACGTAGATACGCAACTCCATAGAATAACCAGCTGTGTACTGGTACGTGACATCTGGAAATGGACCAAGAAGCAGACGGGACACTTGATTGGAATAACGTCTGAGAATTCTGTAACCTCAGTTTTGTTAGCTTGGAACTTCCAGAAGGGAGCAACAGAGCATCCACAGATATGGTTGACCTTTGGTTACTACCATTACTGCCTGAGTGTCAAGCAATAGACCTTATTAGAGCGTAAATCATGGATAAAGGCTGAAAGATACAGGATGAGACGATATCCTAACGTATGGATCCTCCTGAATAAGCATTTGGACTTTAATTTAATGAGACTTACAAAGACAAAAAAAATTAAAGAGCCCATCCTTCTTCCTTATCTCACTTAGCACATCAATAGAATTATTTCCTTTCTCAAAAAAAATCTAACAATATAATACAGAATATAATAAAAAATGAAAAAAGCGAATGGCTTTAAAAAGGGTGACGTAGACACGCTAGGACCGACTCAAAAAAGACGTCGTGGCATTGTTTTGTTTTTTTCTTTCTCCCAGTCTTTAAAAAAACAAGTGAAGGTCGTGGTCTCCGCTTATCAGAATGTGTATTGCTCCTGTTCTAAGAGATACATTTCAAGAACTACAGTGTTACATGCAGTTATTCTACCAATCATGCAAGACCGTCTACTGCAGTTGCTGTGTAAATAAAGGAAACCTTGTTACAATTATATTTCAGTAGATATTCATTAAAGTTTTATCAGCGTTAGGGCTGAGGATAGTGAAAACAAATACCACTTGTCGTTTAAACAACTGTGCATTAATATTCACACACAATCAACAGCTTTGCTCTTCTATGGCGGCCACAGGCCCACCAAAACAAGATGTTGAAAAAAGCAATGTGAACAACTCCATAATGTGTAACTCAGCTCCTAGTTATTCAGCTATAACCCAAACGGGACCCAATAAAGAACAAGCCATAATAATCGAAGCCCACGACGGCATAACACTTAAAGAATACGTAACAGCAATAGGTAACCTAACTAACCCCAGCAACATTCGATTTGTATCTCGAATATGGAACTCCAGAATCTGTATCTACCTCGCCAATAAAATGCTAGTAGATGATCTGGTATCTAAACACCCAAAAATAAAGGTGAACAACTTGTACTTGGAAATTAGGCCGCTTCTAACTAAAAATAAAAGAGTTATACTCTCTAATGTGTGCCCTGTTATTCCCAATCATGTGATCGAAGAATGCCCTGTGGCCCATGGAAATAAGCCTGTATCATCTATATCGTATATAAGGGCGGGAAGAACTATCCCTGGATATACACACATCATGAGCTTTCGCTGACAAATGTATGTAAAACCTCACGACTTTGCCAAGCTACCTGAAATCTTACAGAAAAACTATGAGGATACATCCTATTGGATATGCCTTTCTTCCGATGTTCCTTCCTGATTTTCATGTAAAATGGAAGGACATTTAGCTAAACAGTGCAAGTCGTCAGATGAAATAAATGATAAGATGGTTAGCTGCTCATCTGAAAGAGTTAGTAGACCCACCACAGTCGTGCCAGAAAATTACAAAACTAAAGACAACGCAGAAATAATTGAAACTGACACAGAAAACACAGAAAACGTGTCACTAGAAATTGTTTGTATAGAAGAAAATGGCACCTCCCAGTTAGAACCTCCTTCGACAAAATTGCTACAACTTAACACAGAATTAAACTTCCCTCCTTTAGGGCAAAACCTTAAGACAGGGGCCAAAAACCGACCTACCTAAACATCCAGTAAGTATACTGAATCTGCAACCGATGATGACGAAAACCTATCTGACTCATCTTTAATATCTTTAGATGAGACAGAAAAAACAGAACCTAACCTAGTAAACAAACATATACACAAAAAGCCAAAAAAGATTGACACCCTTTCGCTCATAAATGACCAGATACCTGTAATAAAAAGTACTATGGAAGAAAGACCGGACGACTACGTTTTAAATTACCTCCAGTTCAAAAGTTTTTTGAAAATACTTTTGGAGCATCTGATATAATATCACATGCGCTTAGTTACACTGATGATTTAAAAGGACTGCTGGATATAGTCAAAAAGATTCATCCCTTATTTACCAATATAACAATAAAAAATCGTATAGGAAAGAAACTGCTTTCCGAAATAAATAGGAAAAACACAGTTTTTTAAACATTTTGATGTTATGTAGTAGAAGTTTGTGCTAACACTATCTAACTGAAGCCCTATACATAGTATTCCTTAAAAATAAAAACCATAACATATAATGGAACACAACATATTACAATGGAACATAAATGGATTTCATTCTCAACTGGAAGACCTCCAACCATTACTTAATAAACACAACCCAGTAGTTTTTTGTGCACAAGAAACCAATTTTAAGCATGATTATGTTGCTCCATTAAGAACTTACAATGCCTAGAATAAAAATCGGGAAGAATGTACTCATGCCAGTGGTGGAGTAGTCACCTATGTTAAAGAAACACTGACGCAAAGTGCTATCTCGCTAAATACTACTTTAGAGGCTACTGCGGTTTCTGCTCTTTTGACAGTAGAACTATGTATATGTAATATATATATGTATATATTGGGTATATATATACCCAAAAGCCACATTTTAGATCTTGTAAAACTAAATGAACTGGAGCAACAACTACTCCGTCCTTACCTTATTCTTGGAGATTTCGACAGTCACAACACACTATGGGGATGCAGCTCCACCAATTCACGAGGAAAACTCATTGAACAGTTTATAAACGATTTCGAAATAATCCTACTCAATTCACTGGAACCTACTCATTTCAGTCTAGCTTATGGAACACTCAGCTCCATAGACCTAAGTTTCTGCTCACCAAACATACCAGATTTCTTTGAATACTTCAATTATAAGGAACCTCAAGGAAATAGTGAACACATTCCTATTATTCTTACTCAACTGAGTGACAGTCCTCAGAAACCACATTTAAGCCAAACTTTAATTTTAAAAAGGCTAATTGCAATACATTTAAGGGTTTTATAACCAAAGAAATAACCCATCTGATGCCTGCCACTGAATTTATTCATACTGGCATTAATGAAATAATTAAAAACTTCAAGTAACTTATTCTAAAATCTGCAAATATTTCTATACCTACAATAGCCCCATACAAGAAAACAGTTCCTTGGTGGAACAGTGAATGCCAAAAAACTATTAATTTTAAGAATAAAGCATATTACCAATACAGACGCCGTCCTACTGAAGAAAATAAGCTTAAATATCTCCAAGCTAGTTCTAAAGCAAGAAAAACTGTTAAAGAAAGTAAAAAGGATTCATGGTTGAATTTTATCGCATCCTTAAATAATCAAACCCCTCAGAAAACAGTGTGGGGAAATATCCAGAAAATTAGAGGCAGGTTTAAATATAACTCAGAAATAGTTTTGAAAGAACCTGACTCGAACACAACTACCACCAATTCACAGTCAGTAGCTAACATCTTATCAGATTCATTTGCATCTACATCGTCCGATGCTAATTGTCAGGACCAATTTAAATCCTTTAAAATGAAAAACTATTAATTACCTGACGAACCTGTAAATTACTACCGAAAACTTTGATGAGACCATCGGATATTATGAATATGAAAATGCCTCACATTATGCAAAAGCTCCAGTGCTGGACCAGATAATATACACTATGATATGCTGAAACAACTACCAATTGAAGAACACATACATCTTCTTGAAATATTCAACCATATCTGGTCTTATATGTTATTTCCCAATCTTTGGAGTTCGGCAGTAGTGATACCCATACCGAAACCTAATAATGACCTCACACTACCAAACAACTACAGACAAATATCTCTTACGTGTACAATGTGCAAAGTTCTAGAACAGATTATAAATAAACGACTGCGTTGGTTTATCGAAAACAGGAAACTTCTTTCTGAATCACAATATGGTTTCAGACAATTCCGTTCCACTACAGACTGTTTAATCACGATTGGGTCTGAAATATGGGAAGCTTTTCTCTATAATCAACATCTCATACTAGTTAGTCTAGATATACAAAAGGCATATGATATGACAAGGAGAACACGTATACTTCAAATACTACGAAAAAATAAAATATCAGGAAATATGTTTTATTTCATTCAGAATTTTCTCCAGCATCACACCAAGAGAGTACGTACAAATGGCACATTATCCAAGGAAGTTAAGTTAGACGATGGAGTATCTCAGGGCTCCATGCTTAGCGTTACACTTTTCCTACTGGCAATAAACGGCATACTGAACACTATTCACTCCCCTGTAAAAGCGTGCCTATTTGCTGATTATCTGACCTTTATCTGTAAAGGTAATAACATCTCAACCACCTAAGCTTTACTGCAAGTCACTGTAACAAGGATACAAATTTGGACATCACAAACAGGATTTAGTTTTCCTCAGCAAAAGTCAAAATGTATTTGCTTTACCAAAAGTTCAATGCATCTTCCAAACCCTATCATCCACCTGTATGGAAAACCCATTGAAACAACCAAACAATTGAAATTTTTGGGACTTATCTTTGACCACAACCTATGATGGAAAACACATATTTCGAACCTAAAGGAAGACTGTTCAAGGCGCCTAAACATATTAAAAACACTATCACACGGCAATTGGGCTGCTGATTAACATGTCCTACAAGTGACGTATCAAGCTTTAATCCTAAGCAAACTTGACTATGGAGCTATTGTGTACAACTCTGCAGCACCTGCGTTACTTAAGCTGCTGGACGTGATTCAAAGTTCTGCTATGAGGATTATATTAGGAGCATATCGTACCAGTCCGGTCTCTAGCCTACTGATAGAAGCCAACCAACCACCGTTAAACACCAGGAGAATACAATTAAGCATAAAATATGGAATCAAAATAGCAGCAAGACCTCATTCATGTATCCATTCATATGTTTTCCCCAATACAGAAAGCAACAAGACCTGTCATACAAAAAGCACTCCTTACCTTTCTATCAACGACTTTCTAACTATTTAAATGCTAACAGCATAAAGATCCCTCCTATAATGACCAGGGACTTCCATGAAAGACCATACTGGAAACTCAAAATTTCCAAGATATATACCGACCTAACATTTCACCAGAACTGGAATACCGCTGCAATTGTTTACCAAACACTATTTTATGAAATGTGCAAAAATTTCACCAATTATCAATTTATTTATACTAAAGGATCAAAAACGGATCATGGTACTGGATGTGCAATAATAACTCCTGATAAAATTCTACAGCAGCGGCTACCTGACTATTATTTCACCTACAGTTCTGAACTATACGCCATTTATCAAGCACTTACATACTGACAGCACAGCACAACTGCTATGCAATATGCTCTGACTCCCTGAGTACCTTGCAGAGCATGAAGAACTACACAACAGACAACAAATTAGTTCAGGACACACAGACACTATTCAGTAACATCACTGACGTTGGTAAAGACGTGGTTTTCATTTCGATCCCTTCCCATTAAGGAATAACAGGGAATGAACGAGCGGACGAAGCTGCTAAAGACGCCACATCACTACGCCAACAAACGAACGTCCAAATTCCATATTCAGATGTTATAAATCATGTCTCCAAAATACCAGTACAAAATGGAAATCTGAATGGAGTCAACAACAACCAGGAAAATCACAAGTACGAAGAGGATCCACCGCTCTTTACCCAACCAAGGCGCTTACTAGAAATGAACAAGTCATTCTCACCCGTCTACGAATTGGTCACTCCAGCCTCACTCATTCATATCTTCTCTCAAGACAGCCGCAGCCTACGTGTAAAAAATTGTAATAAAAACCTTACCATTTACCACCTTCTCATAGAATGCAATGAATACAAAAGAAACAGAAAACAACACGGAATCCCACAGGATATCTCCACACTGCTAAACAGTTTCAAACTACGCCACAATCTGTTTACTTACCTAAAGGATATAGACATTTGGAAATCAATATAAAGTATGTGCAATATACTTTAATCAATTGTAATTCATAATCTACACAATAGTGTTAAAGTAATGAAATTTTTGTTTTGCAAAATAGTGTTGTTAACTTATATATGTTCTTATCTTTGTTTTCTGTTATCTGTATTTAATGTAAATTGTTTTCATAATTAATATTATTAATGTGTATATTTTATATGTTTGATTGTAATCCTGTATATTGAATGTAAATTTTTATATATGTTACTAATTGTATTATTTTGTAAAAATGGTCGCGATATGACCCAGGAAGTTAAAGCGACTTTAAATAAATTAAAAAATACAAAGATTAAACAAAATAAACAATAAAATTGTTTATTGCTATTTGTTCTCTTGAGAGCCAAAGACAAAACAATAACAATCGCATAATTAGAGACCATTTATAATCTGTACCGTACCTGGTTTTTTAAACCATATTACCTAGTTTTAATTGTTTAGAAAAATTAAATGTTTCATGCTGAAATCTTATGTTTCGCTTTTTCCATTGACAGAGGAGTTGTGAACATGTTAGCTTCGCCGTTAAACAGAAAAATAAATTTTCAAAGCCTGTATTTCATCAACGCAGTAAATTTTCAAAATGATGAACCCCGACATTATTTGATATGTTTGAAATACTGAAACCTACATAGATAATGACGCGACTATTTGCGCCAAACATTGATGCAGGTACGAATAGCTAAAGCCACTTTGTATTTATGAAGTGTTTGAAACTTGGTTGAATGGGTCAAGCACAATACCGACTATTAAAATATCTGCTACGAACTATAAATTTATATTTATATGCCAGTGGAAAACATGTTGATTATTGTATTCTGTAAACATGTATAATGTTATAAAATGTTATTTGCATCATAACATTAAATTATAGGCCACAAGAGGTAAAACAAAGGATAATAAAATTTCTGAGCTGAACACGAAGGATACGAACCCAACTTGTAGTGACAGATTGGCGAGGTAACCTATGTAATAACATTTAGCCAAAGCTAGCTTGCCAGCTGAGGTTTCTATACCAATATGTGACTGCAGACCTCAAACTCCCACCTCGAAATTTTGCACGCTTTTTACAGTTTCATACAATGTTTTGAGCTCGTTTTGGTAGTTTTGACATAAATAAAAAAAAAAATTGCATCTGCCCTTACAATTAATGAATAAGCTAAAAACTGCCGTAATTTGTGACAGAAGCAAAAACAATCGAATTAATTCTTAGTACATTCTGACATGGCTGTACAATGAAAACACGTTTTGACTGAAGATTTAAATCCAATTGGTCCCTCTGTGTAGATCTGCCATTTTGTGTTTAAAAATTACTGTCAACTGATGCAACTGATAGGTTGTTCCTTCAGGGGCGTTTATAAAGTTGTGTATGAATGGATGCTAATAAATAAAATTTTGGAAACTCGTCTAAAATTGCTACTGGAGCTGTCTGTGTCTGGGTATGATGTTTTTGGAATCGACATACATAGTGATTGCTTTCTGTCCCATACAACACTTATGCACTGAGTTATCTACCCTTTCTATATAAACTGTTGTGCAAATCATACATTAGAAGGCATTCAAGAAAGGCATAAGTCACATGTGTCGCTTAGCACGTTCCGTAAATTAAAAAATAAATAGAATCAGGTGACTCACTTGGTATAACGTACACAAGGGAGGCGAGAAAGAGAGAGAGGTTTCCCACCGGAAATCGGAAGCTAACAAGCTGACAGCCTATGAGTGCTCCTTTAAAACATGCCTGTCTCTTTCTCGTCCTTGTATTTTACGGCCCTACAGCTATACGAATATTATGAGGCTCCTTTTAGTATTGCAGACTCAGTTTCTGGATTCACCTTCTCTGTATTAACAGGATTCTATGGTTTATATGTTTACAAGAAGATCGTCATAGTTTGGGACCAATTGTAGTCGTAATTTGCGAGTTCAGTTTTTAATTACTGACAAGTCAGCCGTTTGTTACTCCGAACACCAAGATCAAAAGACAATTTTTACCAGTGTTCTAAGCATGACTAGCATGACTTCGCTCTTTCTCAAGAAAGGAACTTGAAGCACGACCAGCAACTATACGGAAGAAAAGTTTTCATTTCACCGACATAAATTGAAGGCAGGGTCATGTTGGAAGCTTTATTGACATTTGTGTAGTATCTCTTTGAAATGATTATTGGTACAAAAGTTACAATTACAGACAGTTGTGAAATATGTAATTACAACAAAAGTACTCGCTCTCCAGGATTTGACCCAAAATTATCGTTAATGGCGAAATATTAGAACAAGTTGCTGAAATTAAATATTTTGGCAGCAATTTATCTTATTGAATCGGTACTTGTTAAATATCAGCAACTCTTCGGGTAGCGAAGACAACCCTTGGGACAACGAGACAACACTTCTGAAAAATAAATCGTATAACAAAGAGCTAATCCTGAAAAGTTATAAGGTAATTAACCTCTTAGCACTACTTTTGAGTGAGAAGTATGGACAATGATAACGGAGAATATCAGTTGCAGGGGCGAAATTGCAGCGTGATTCACATGAGGTGGCAGTCTGAGGCGCGGTGAAGGAGTAGGGGGTTCCTGTGGTGTGGGGAAGATATAAGCTCTCATATCTCACTATAAGCTGAGATCTGCCTGCACTCTTACCTTGAGCCTGGTTTCATGTATGATGTGTTACTGCAGCCCACAATATATTCTAGACCTCTTAAGTGGCTGCTTCAAATTTTATTAGTTCCTCTGTTGCAAACTGGGCTTCATCCCTCCACTTAAGAAATTTGTAGAGGAATCATCGCCATCCTCTCACACGTGAATTACTATTTCCTACCCTGCATCCAGTAAACATTTCTGCATAAATTCACTTCAATTTTCTTCTCTTGCCTGAATCATTGCTGCCAATCTTGTGCCGAATGCTGACATATTTGTCATCAGCTAGCTGAATTATGTCCTCCATTCAGAACGTAACATTTCTGCCAGCCACTCAGTTTTCTCCGGTAGCCCAGATAAGTTCAGTGGGAATCAGTTCAGAATCATAAGGTGGTAGACATAAAATATTATAATTGTGGTGATAGATAAGGCTACTTTTTAGTACGTATGCGTTTTAAAGGAATAATTAAGCTATAAATATCAGGACTGCGAACAGCAGAGAAGATAATGACATGGAACTGTTCAGTAGAACGGTATTTCCTCAGTCAGTCTGTCATTACTAGGGATTTATAGGCACTAACAGTGTGCGAAATAGGCAGGCAAAATTGCACTAAAAAGGGGCAAAATAGGTACTTAAATAAGCATTAAAAATTTGCTAAGTAAACATTTAGAAATTCACAATTTTAATAAAATGGATCTTAAAATGCACTATAAAAAATGACAAACATCGCAACATATGCTGCAGCAAATTCACTAAGCACATACAATTTTGCGGTTCCCTGGACGAATAGTTCTACATTTACTCCTAATTTCATAAATGGCTCTACAGAAAGTTAAAATATATTGTCGTATAATTAAAATACATATAAATCCACTTCACTGAGTGAGAACCATAATGTGCAGAAAGGTGTGAAGTAATTAACTATGTCAAAAACAAGAATATGGGCTTTGGGGTGGCTTAAGGGTCAAAATTGAAATACCCGAAGCTTTTGTTACATTTGTTTCAAATTTATACCATTGATTTTTGTGATCGATCAAGAATGGAATAATACTAAGTTCCAGATTTCTAGTTAAAATAGTTTCGGAAGAATTAACAGTTTATGTCTAAATTACAGGCGACTTTCAAAATGTCCCACATATTGTAATTTTAAAAATGAATGCTTACGATACCTATACGTTTCTGCACCCATTTTAACCTGAGTACACATCAACGAACGGAAAAATAATCATACCTATTTAAAAATTTTTGTTCTCCTAAGCGTTTTTAGTAAGAAGTAAGCATTTTAATTCATTTATTTAATGTCGCTTTCCACAAACTAAGGTTATCAGCGACCACAGTTGAATTAATACATGAAATAAAGTAAGCATTATAATTCTTTTCAATACAATTAACAAAAGCACAAAAAATGTAAATGGGCACACTTAATATGTTGTTGCCTGTACAGGCTTGCTTAGAATTTCATATAGATTAATAGAAAACTGCATCTTGTGGAACACTTTGAAGTTAGGAAAATGAAGAAGATGTGCAATCCGAGAAATCTGAGGTTAAAATTGCGTAATAGCACCTTACCCTAAAGGTGCCGGGTTATTTAAAGAGTCATGTGCTGTATTCTGTAGTGCCGCTAGAAAGAAAAAAAAACTTTATATTATTGAAATACGTATATATTAATTTTAAGACAAAATATAAATTTGGTATTGTTGTAAGTTTTGGGCCAATTTTCACAGATGTGTCTCCTGAATAGAAAAAATTGTTGGAATGATAATAAATTTAGAATTACATCGTAACAATCTTAATATCACTTAAAATGATATCACGATATGCCAGAAAGATCCAAAGTAAAGAAAAAAAATTAATTAAAAGCTAAAGCTACAGAATCCTAGTTGTTGTAATAAAAACCCTAAATGTGCAATTGTCGACTAAGAACAAATAATAAAGAGAGCTTTTTAGTAAGCGTTTCCTGTTCATTCAAACAGAATTACAGCAATTACAGCATCGTGGAAAAAATTCCGGTACCTACCTCTTTAAAGGCATTTCTGTAAACGTTTACACAAACCATTAAAGATCTATTGGTCTGCAGTTTCATTTCCAATATTGGAAACAACACTGGAAGTCTCCAAGCAATCGATTTTATGATTCCTTGAGACACATGTAGAAAAACACAAGCATAATAAAATCACAAGTTTTTTCATATATATAGTCTTAGTCTGTGCAGCCTAGCTAATTAACCGCTGGCCTTACAAGTTTAAGTTGTAATCTGAACAGAGTCCCAAAATGATGATTTTAAGATTGGGTAAAATAACAGCTTCGTGTCAGTAGATTTACACACATGTAAAAGAAATCTTACGTGAGTAAATTCCTGCTTACCAGAAATACTGATTTTGATCTGATATGATTTTTAACAATTGACACCGTCAATAATTTAATTAGTAATCCCTCCTCCAAGTATTTCTATTAGCTCAAGAAATAAGCCTTTACACCAGCACAAAAATATCATACTACTGCATTGAAACTGCCAAAAGATAATACTCGTAACAAAACTGTGAAATCCAATACACTGAGTAGGCGAAGCTATACCTATTCTGACTCTACGTTTTACATAATTTTCTGATTAAGATGAAATGCCTTAGATGGGCTTGTTTAACGATTCAGACATGCTTTAAGCTAAATCACAATGTAAAGTCATATGATGTGTTGAACAAAATTTTCACATTAGGATTAGGCAAATTTGTGCTTTACTTTGGAAAACTGAAGACAGTTTCTCTTCTTTCTCTCTCCTCAACATACTAATTTGTATTCGGCATAATGTTGCTACAGGGACTGATTTTACAAGGGTTTTGCTACTAGGGTAATATGGAATTATTACAAACATAAATGATTAAACTCACATGCTTCACACAAGGCTGACAAAAAATTACTTTCCCATCTGTGCTGAACAATGGATCACAATTTATCTACTTTTTAAGAAGTACACTTCTGTTGCTTCTCTCTTTTGGCATATTTGCATAGGAAACTGATCAATGTGTGCATTTCAAACACTGCTTACAGAATGGACTTTCCATTCCCCACATAAAGAGAGGTCATTTTTCAATATATTGAAATATAATTTAGCTGATCTTTGTGCGAATTCTAAGATTTTTGCATGACGTCATTAGCGCATTGTGACATGTCTGTAAGGCAGATACCTACCTGGCTAAACTCCTTTTTGTATATCCAATGTGCAAAAGCAAGAAATGTCTCTTCCCCGAAAACTTCACGTTGAAACCAACAAATGCAAAAGCTGTTGTCACAAATTACAAGCAGAACAAATTGCCCAAAAAGTCAGTTTTGGGCACTAATAAGCAGAAAACGCACAAAGGTATGAAATAGTCATTTATAGGCATTAATAAAACTAAAAAATAGGCTAATAATTTTACGAAACGTGCTTATAACTTAGAAGCCTACGTTTCTGAACTAGGCAAATAGGGCAAATTCCACCCCCTAATCATAACATCCCCTCTCTATATTTTAACTTAGTACACATATTCTATAAAGTAGAAATTTTTCTCAATTTGCATAATTCATTGACCTTCGAAGAACCATTGCCTATTTAAAGCTATCTATAGTGATCTTATGCACCTGTTCTTATGGGACGTACAAAAAAGTAGAACCTGAATTCACGTAATTGGCCTCCTTAATTATTAGTCCAATGATTCTTTCCGACACACAAATAACCTCAGGTATACTTTTCCAAAAAATTTTAATATGGGCCAAGCCACTCTGTGCATACTTTGCCATGTAATTATACATATTTCTAACCATTTCACGAATATGTTAATTCAGCACTTTCCCTTTCAGTTTCATTAATGAAATTTTCAGTTTTGTATGAATAAAATATGAAAATAAAAAATTAATTGCATATGTAAAGCACGTCTAACATACACACATGGAATAAATAGCACTAATTAATATTATGATACGTTTATCCAATTTAATTTTAAAACACGGGTACGAGCCTAAAGAACTTAAAGTTTTATGTTATTATAAACCTCTGGATATGTTACCATGTGCGTGTCGCAAACAAAACTAACCTTTCCTCTCCTAACAACACAATATGAATTCGTCCAATCTTCTGCACATATTTCGAGAGCTGCCACCTCGTCTGAATCAAACTGTACTTAAGTCACTAGAGGATGCTCATATCTTGACCGTGGCAAGAGTGAAATAATTAGATTTGAAATCAATATACCATGTGTCTTAGGTACATATAAATTTGAGGTGTAGTATAAGGTTGAATCAATAACAGTACCCTTAAAATAGTACAGTACTCATCAAGAGGTCAAAGAAGTATCGGCGGACGAAGAAACACAATCTGTTTTTAAAAAAGTGTTTTATAGATTTTAATTTAGAGAGGAACATGCTAGAGGGCTTAATCGATGCTAAGAATATGATATTTTAGCCTTTACTGCGAGCATAATCCACTCCGGATTTTTCCTCAAGAGATTAACGCTCATAATGTGTCACCTTCGGACTTAGGCTGATTAGGCTGTGCTAGTAAAATCCTTCCATGTATGCCTCTGGCGGGCAACGTTGGGAATTGTTTACTGACGTAACAAAGGCGCAGAGAGAAGGTATTCCAAATGTTTCGAATTACAGTGATGCTCCTACAAATCCGCTGTCTGCTACAAATATGGTACCGCCTCGTTTTAAAGTAGAGTTGGGGAAGTCCCTTAGGTACCATTAGAGAGCTGGTAGCCGCATTAAACTCTTGTTGTGGAATGCCCATTTCGTGTAACACAGTAACAGTCTGACTGGAGACAGTTTTGACCTCCACGCCGGAGTTCTCAACTGGTAGCCCGCAGAGGCAGTTTGACCCTGCTAATCTGATCTACGTGCTTCTGATCTAGGTGAACACCATACTTATTCTATTAGCCCCTAGGCTTAGTTATGCCTTTCCTAATAATTGGTGATGTCATAATTACCGATAGGCTTTAAAACTCAGTTTTAACTCGTAGCTTTTTCCTATCTGCAGAGAAGCATCAGTAGGTACAGTTTTCATGTCACTAATCTAGTCTTCATAAATAATGGTTCCTCGATAAATATAATTGATTTATTCATATCATTCTCATATGAAAATTCTGATTGATAATTATGCAGTAACACATTAAAAGTTAATAGATGGTTTCGTAATTTAGACTTAGGGAAAAATAAAAGTAAGTGCATAACTTTCATTATCTATATCTCAAATATGATATCTTAACCAAAATAATTAGAGCCGGTTTTGTAAAATAAAAGTAGTAATTTTCCACGCAAAGGGTAATTTGAGATGGACGAATTTTCCCAATAATATTTTGTTGCTTCCTTGAAATAAGTAGTGCGATAGTCGTCCAAACCTTGTACACACAATATTCTTAGAAAAACAAAGCTTAAATTTAAATATTCAGATCTGTATCTTTGCATTTCCGTGGTAATGAGTTCTGAAGGTTAGCGAAGAAATAGTGAAATAAACTACAGACTCCATGAACGCATGGTTAAGGTAAGATAAATGACTTATAACACACATATAAACATAACGAAATATAACACATATGCTCGCTGTTAAGCATGTAATATCATATTCTTAGACAGCATCGATTAGGCCTTTAAACAATAGTGGAAAGGATACAGAAAAAGTTCCCGGAAAAGGTTTATAGAAGTAAACACCTATACATATATCAACTGAGAAAGAGGGAGGGGGGAGGAAGAGAAAATATCTATGGGCTCTCTTAGAAAGAGAGGCTATATTAATGGAATTAGTTCATAGAGCTTGCAGTGCAGAAAAGTAAGTTTTATTTGGAGCAGGGGCATTATCCGTTTTATGAATTTCCACTTTTCTGTGTATTTTGTGATTACTTTATTTCATATTTCTGTAAATTTGAATAACAGGACCAATTTGTTGTATTATTTTGGGCTATGAAGGTAATTCATTTGCTGCGCCATTTTGTTTGCCTTAATGAGCTCACTTTTATGACCTACCTTACCAGACCATAGAAGAAAATATGCTGTAGAGACATTTCTCTTTGTTGTTTGATGCACGTTACAGACCAATGGTTGTCAATATTGATGCACCGTATTTTTATGTTGTAAATTTTAAGCACTGTGATAATGAAATGTGCAGTATTTAACGCCCGCTTTTACTACATACGGCACCGCAGGCGGTGACACTGATGATACATGAGATGAAGATGGAGCACCGGTGGAATGAGATGGCGGGGGAAACCGGAGGTCCCGGAGAAAACCCGCCCCAGCACCGTGTTGTCCACCACAAATCATTGAAGCACTGTGGCCTATCCTCAGGGTAGAGCAAAGAGTTCCGTCAAAGGGTATGCGTGGATATGTATGGGAGTAAGGATGGTTTTAATGACACTGGAATGCAAGTTGCAAACTGGTTTAATGACTGCTTCTTTTTATCATCACATCAAACTCGAAGTTGCCGACCAAGGGTTACCAATATTTCACTGTTTAGAGTTACCGTATGTCAAATGCATATTGCGCGATAACACTTAATTCGTCAATCACGTATGAACCAACAGATATCATTTCTCTTCCGCTGGTCGTCTGCCTTCGCCCAAGACAGAACCAGTTTTCCGTCTTTCTTCATGGACCGCCAGGCCGGTTCTGTCCCTCACTACAGATGCATGTCACTTTCACCTCTCGAAGCGTGTCTTTAATCACACCAGAACTCCTTTTGTGTCTATTTTGTCCATTGTGATTATTAGTCTCGGTCATGCCATTATCAAGGGTCCGAACCATGCCTTTTCAAACGGAGTCAAATGTTATCCACTTAGAATCCCTGCTAAGAACCCGCTTTCTCCCGTCTCGGTTGATAAAACTATTCAACTATTCAACCCAACTGCACCTGCACGCGTTTTAACAAATACACAATGTTCCTTTGAAGTCCATTACGATTCTTAATTCATTGCATCCCTTAATTTCGATATCATGTTTCATGTTACTCCACAAATGCGCTGAAATAAATGTGCTTACTTAGTTTATTATTGTCTAGTATAGGGTGCAAGCAGTAGGTCTAAATTTAGGATTCTTCCCCGGCATCTACAAATTGTGAAGACTAGGGTAAACTTAGGCAGTAGGAACGAGATTTCTGTAGGAATGTGAAACCAGGACTTCCCATTTACCAGTCTACACACCAGCGAGCTAGCTACTCGTACGCATATACACATTCTTCCTTCGTGTTATAATTCTAAGTAAGTTTAAAATTGCATAATCCTATATACCTACTACTTATTCTAAATGTTTCCTATTTAGAACTCTGTTCTTCCTCTAAATACCATAATCTTTGACTTTAGATTCAACATTTATTAATCTTAGGCCTGCAATAGGATTATATTTTAATTCATTATTTTGAACTACAGTCATATAATTTCTTGCGTCTGTAATATACCGTCTGTAGAAATGTTTTATAACGGAGGAGAGTAACCGCATTAATTTTCAAATTACTTTTAAATAGCTCGTTGTTTAACATGCATATTTTCTAAAAGAATATTTTTTTTAAAAAAAGTGTTTGTTTCTTCTAAACAATTTTTCTATATCCCAATGGGATTTGTATTGCTTACTTTTGCAGTTGAATTTCCGGATGTCTCCAAGTTTGAAGGATCGCTTGTTTGGAGATGTACTTGAAGCGACGATTTTGATGGATGAGGACTGCGAACCAAGGAAGGGAGAGAGAAAGAAAAGAGGTACGCCATTTTGTATAAAAGTGTATAATCTAGTAATATATAGGGAACTGTTTCCTTTGTTTCAGTGTTTCACTTCTATGTAAAGTTTCTGTCCCTGGAGTTGTGTGGACTGCAATGATCAAAAAAAGTTTTATTTCATAGAGATTTTTTATCTTGCAAAGGTTTATCCCTTCACCTAAGGAAAGAAAGTATTCATCTTTTAACCACAATTTAATACGTAATGCATTATTTTATTGCTGTAACTGCAAATATTATTTATTAACTATTTGTATACTTATTTTCAAATATTTTACCATGACCTTCCGTTCTGTTGATAAATTATAATTTTTATGAAGAGATGGAAACAAGTTTCAAATTAGTATTTTTGAAGTGTGCTCTTAATGAGCATAAATGGATAGCAATTAATGACTTTTAGCAATTATTTCTTAAACTATAACTTTCACCAGAATACTTTGTGTACATTAATTATAATGTTTTATTTGTTATTTACACAACTGAAATGTTAAAAGCACACTAATTTACATTTAGCTAAGAGGAATTCCACCTGAATTCTAAAAGGAAAACTTCAAAAGTTATATCTCATAATTATTAAACATTATAAACATTCATTTTTCATATTGGCAGGCTTAATAGCTCAGTATGTAGAGCAACTGAATGCTATGAGGGTCCTGGTTCGATTCCCTGCTGGAGAGTGAGAGATATTCTATAGCCAAGATCATTTACTACCTACCCCAGAGTCAGCAAATATGAAGAAATGTGTGCTTTATCTGTTATATTTTTCAAATGGGAAGGGTTATGGTTTGCACCGAATGAGATGCGTTTTGCTTGCTCAGTGTGGACACCTAGTTACTGACGCAGTCCCTGTCAGTTAGGAACACTGAAACGACATATAACTTGATATCAGAAAGACATTAACATAAACAAACGAATAAATAAAGAAATGACATATACCACAGAATATATAAATATAAC
Organism: Mantis religiosa; assembly: GCA_030765055.1. Lineage (NCBI taxonomy): Eukaryota > Metazoa > Arthropoda > Insecta > Mantodea > Mantidae > Mantis > Mantis religiosa. Next base: position 1,247,017 of record JAUKNK010000038.1, on the reverse strand, counting down.
GTGAGCATATATTAGTGGGACGGGCACAGTGACAAGGCCACTCTACGAAGATCAGTAAACTCTCTTTGAAATTCCTGTAAACAAACAGATCTACTCTATTGTATGTCTTGCCCTAAAGGCAAACTTGTTGCCAGCAAGTCGTAAACCGATTCATCGTTACAATACCATGCGTGCTTCTGACAACAGGCTTTGAGATTTTGACCAACGCTCAGAACGCATGCTTACGCATAAATTTTGGCAAGCGGGCCGTTAGAGAAACCGACTTTGATATCAGGTCCAAAACTGGAAAATTTGAGCACTGATCTTAAGTGGTGATAGGTACCATCCAATGAAAAATTAATATTAGTTAGTTCACGTGTTTTTGAAACTCCAAAAAATACCTAGAGGTGTGGAAATTCAAAGTAGTGGCTGAAAGCAGGTTTTTTCTTGTAAGAGCACTTCGATACTGTGATCTACGTGAGACTTTTCCGCCAGTTTACAGACTTGCTTCAAGTATTTTTATCCTTCTTTCATATGCTGGATTCGCTAGATGTGCACAATGCTACACTTAACTGATGACTATTGCTTTGTCTGTACTCTAGGTGTTATTGTTTTTCTGCAATTATTGCTCCGTTTAAATCGCCAGTTTAAGTTGCGATTTCGAGTCTAGGTACAGGCTTAGCTACAGCTGCGCTATAACTACCGGACCTAGCCACCGACGGCTGGAGAGTACGCAAGAGCTTCCGGGTTTCCGAGGACACCTTCTCTCTAACACGGATCTCTTAGCTCACACCCTCCTCTATGAAACGGGGGTACGTGCATCTTCATGCAGGACGCCTCCGCAGCTAACACAGGTGGGTGCACCGTTACAAATGCCACTTGTGTGACCAAAGCGCTGGCACTTATAGCATCTCAAGGGGTTAGAGTTTCTGCAGGACTGAAGAGCATTTTCCATCTCCCTAAAGGTAATTTTGCCATTATATACTCGAGTTGTTTCCGATACTGAGTTAATATCTAACTCTGGAGCCTCATATTTTAGTTTCAGGAAATCGGGATGATAATTAGAATTGCCAGATATGACAGCAAATTTTTCTGCAAAAGTATCTGCTATCACTTTGGCTTCGCTTATTGGAGGTTTATCTTTTGACGGCTGCAAGATTATTGAGGAAGGTCGATACACTCCTTTAATTCTTTTTATTTTGTTCCAAAAATCTTGTTGTGGAGTTTTATTGTTTAGGGAAGAGACGTAGGTTAACCAAGGGTTTCTCTTGCTTTATTTGATAACTTTACGTGCGTGTGCCCGTAGCTTTTTGAATTCAATTTTATTTTGTATCTCAGGGTGCTTAACGTATCTCTTATAGGCTTTATTTTTTTCTTTGATAGATAGCTTGCATGTCTCATTCCACCAAGGAACAGACTTTCTTGAGTGATGAATTGAGGTTTTAGATATGCTGCATTTTGCTGCCCTTTCTATGATGTTGGTAAATTTAGTCACAATGTCATTAATTGAAATATTTTCAAACATAGAAAGTGTGGGTAACAAGCAAATATTTTCGCTTACATTGGAACTAAATTTCTGCCAATCGGCCTGCTTCAAGTTCCATTTTACTAATGGTACATTACGCTTGTGCCTACTACCTGTGTTTATCATACTTGGAAAATGGTCACTTCCATAAGGTTCAGAGTGTACTGACCAGTTGAATACATGTGAGATATCAGCTGAAGAAATGGCTAAATCTGTGCTACTTAAGAATCCATGTGTAAAATCGCAATACCTAGGTTCTGGTGAGTTGAGTATCACTAGGTTTAGGATATCTGCTAAGGTTTCAATTATTCGTCCTCGTTGATAAGTAGTTTTGCACCCCGAGACAGTATTGTGACTGTTAAAATTGCCTAATAAAATGAATGGTTTGGGCAACTGGAGCATTACAACTTTAATCATTTCAACATTAATTTCCACACTGTTAGGTAGACATAAATTGCAGACACAAAACGTGCGCAGAGCAAGAGTAACAGTTACTGCTACAGCTTCAAGGGCAGTATTAAACGAAATTTTTTTCATACTTATGTTATTTCTAACATAAGTTGCAGTTTCGGCACTAGTATGGCTTACAGTTGTTCTGTTTTTATGAAATTCTTGGTAACCTCGAAGCTGTGTTACACAGTAATCAGGAAAATCTGTTGCCTGTAAACAGATAATATCGGTTTTTTGTTGCTATAGAAGAATTTGTAAGTATTGATACTGAGTTTTAAAGCCATTAATATTCCATTGCAAAATAGATTTGGCCATTTTATGTTTTAGTGCAATTTATAGTAGTAAGGAGTTTTGCTTTGAGCCTAGAGCTTCTATTTTTGATGCTGCGTGTTTTATAAAAAAGGCAGAGTTTTTCATGGTCTGCACAAGTCCTTCAAGATGATTTGTATAGTTGTACACTATAGTAATGACTTCAGATTTTTCTACTAAAATCAAAAGTTCTATGAAACTAAGCTCATAGTGTTCAGGGTTTTCATCCGTCTTTTGTTTTACAGGTGCCATTGGTTCTGCTATTGACTTATTGGTGTCATCAGTCTTAGCCTTTTTAGATAAACGTTTGCGGCTGTTAGAAAGTTGCACTCGAGAATCACGTTCACTTTCCGAGTATGTCTCGTAGCGTTCTGATGACGCATCAGAGGACGTCTCATTGCGCTGTTCATTCATACCGCTACTTGCAGTTGAAAGAGGACGCTTAGCACGACCTGCAGACTGTTTTACCTCCATTGTGCTGTTGGTAGTATCTAGAGTTTTTTTTTTCCTCTTTGTAATTTACGTCCTCCAACGTTAAGTCACATCGGACAATGAATGTAATGGATGAAATGATGCTCAAATGCGTCCTGGGTCCATGGAGCTTAGAGTTACACGACATTCGTATTACAGGATAAGGGAAAACCCCAGAAAGAACCTATCCAGGTAACTCACCCTGACCGAAATTAGAACTCGGGACCTCTTGAACGTGAGGCAGACATGCTACCATCACGCTACCAAGGCGGGCAGGTAGTATCTAGAGGTGGGTGGTAAGCTTTTGAGGGAGGAATATCCCTAACATACATACCACTGATATCTGGTAGCTGTTGACTGTCAAGGATGGCTCGTGGCACTTTGAGATCAAAGATATTCTCTATAGAGATGTCCCTATTCTACCTTAGCTGCCCTTATTGATGCTTTGCACTGCTTAACAAGGTGACCCTCTTGTTTACAAATAAAGCATATCAGGTTATCGGATATAATATACACCCAATAATTTGTACATTCGTAATTGATCTGGATATTCCCAGGTAAGTTTTCAGCATCTTGAGGTGACACATACAACTGCCTTCTGAAGCTTAAAACATGGGAGAACCCATGCTCTGAAATTCCTGCACGTATGTGTGCTATTAACGACATGATTTTGCTACCCAGCTGTTTCAGTTTGTCCACAATTGCTTGGAATATGACACACGTAGGAGAGGATTATTCGCTTGTTTTCAGTTATTAACGGGCGTAAATCAAGAGTAATACCATTGATTTTTATTTGTTTGTGTTTGCTAGTTAGCTCTTCAGCTGCTTACTTTTTACTTTAAAAGATGCATATTCGATTGTTCGAGAGCGCGACGCAAACTGAAGGTTAGCTGTTGGCCTTAGTTTGCCAACAGCTAAGATGTAATCTTTTAAGGTTAAGTCATCACGAGCATCTATGATGATAGCTTGTTCTTTACTGGGGGTAGACTGAGTCACAGATGCATAGCTTTGCTGTTCATTACTGTTAACATCAGTTTTCATTGAGCTACCTGGTTCTGAGGACTCCTGTATTCAGCAGTCTCCATTTTGTTATTTTCCTTCAATGCGAGGTATGCTCGCGGATATTACTCCTAATTTGAGAGTTTTGTAACTGCTTAACTTGGAATAATTGGCAATTGGAGGCAGGGACCTCTGAGTGTTAACTGGATCACACTTTCAATTAACAGTTTTGTTTAAAATACTGAATTAAAAGTAAATTTGCGGAGCTATCAACACGCAACCAATAATGCCTGTCATGGCCTTCTTTATTCCACTGAGGTTTTGGAAAAGTGCTCCATAGGTTAAATTGTAATTCATATCCAGTAGTTGATTTGTGGGGTTTCAAAAACACCTGCGTTAGCTGTTTTTGAAACCCCCTTGTTAAAACTCGACGCGAAATCCGCCTGTCCAAATATCGAAGAGGTTGTGTGTTGGTTGTGTTAGAATCCCCATGTTAAAATATCGAAGGGTTGGTTGTGTAGTAACACGTGTGTCACGTGTTAATGAAATCCGAGCCTTGAAAGTCGAGTAGAAATCTGTGTTTAAAAAAATATATATATATATTGATGTGCTGGCGTTCGTGTGCCACCCCCCCTCCAGGAGCTTGACGACGACGACGACGACGACGACAACAACGACGCATCTCTCCCAAGCCTGCAAGGGCAATCGTGTCATTTTGTTGTATGTATGTGAAATGTAATTAACTGATGAATGTAATTACTGAAAAAAAATGTGAATGGATTTCAGTATTCACACACACACACACACACACACACACACACACACACACACACACACACACACACACACACGCATGCACACACGCACACACCGCTCCGTCCGTCCCGGCACGCATGCAAATCGAATGGAAAAAATGTATTTATTCACGTAACTAAGTATACATTATTAATTAATTTATTTGTTTATTTAAGTATTTATTGAGTTATCCATTACAGTTATTGGGCTCCTGAGGAATCTGGCACTCTATGTATGCTAAAAAGCGATCCTTTCCCTCTGTTCAAAATATAAATGCATATGCAGTGAAATGTTAAGAGAGTCAAGTAAAGATTTAGCGAGGATGAATGTTTATTGCTACAGCTGTAGCCACCCCAACGGAACAGCGAATCCATATAACTTACTTGGGGTGAAATATTACACACACCTGCGCTAGGAATCAATTAACGCAGCTGGATTCTAAAAATTCACTCAAGCGTAAAGGAGACAAGCCAACGAGATATCTATGCAATGAAATAAATAATGTAATAAGAATAATTGTAATGATATAAATCAGCTTAGTAGAAAGATGCCAAAACGTCGAAAAGCCATGCAAAGTCAGCTATAACAATCCTAGTGCTTCTTAAAACGTCTGTACACCAAATAGGCGTATAACTACGAGAAAAATGTTTCTAAATAAATCTAATAAAATGCAGTAATCGCTCGAGGCGTTAGACTTAACGAATTGAAGTTAAAAAAGGATTCTAAAATAGGATTCGCAAAAATAAAACATTAAAACCAATTTTACTTAGAGATAATGACAGTAGTCCGCTAGGCTTAACGCGTCGAATATAGCATATATAAGTAACTAAGAATGCAAATACGAATTGGACAGTATCAAACTTTTAATAATACATCAAATGTTGTAAGACTATGCCGTCTCTGTCCCATCGTCGACGTTTTCAAAAGGCAGCGCAGGTAGGAACGTCGAACTGAAAACTTGTATTTATTTAGCTACCTATTTATTATTTATCTGTTAATGTATTCAGTTATTGGGAGCCCGATGAATCATACTCCATGGAAATGTGTGGTAAAACCGAGCCATTCCCTCTGTTAAAAATAATGCGCATGCAGTGAAATGTTAGGAAAGGTAGGTAAAGATTTATTGAGAAATAATGTTGTTCGCTGCAGCTAAAACCACCCCAACGGAAGAGAGAATCCGTATAACTTACTTGGGGTGAAAAAATTACGTACACGTGCGGGTAGGAATCAATTAACGCGGCTGGGTTCTAAAAATTCACTCGAGCGTAAAGGAGACAAGTAAACGAGATATCTATGCAAACGTAATAAATAATGTATTAAGGATAATTGTAATGATATAAATCAGCTGAGTAGAAACATGCCAAAACGTTGAAAAGCTATGCAAAGTCTGCTATAATAATGCCAGTGCCTCTTAAAACGTCTGTACATCGATTTGGTGAATAACTACGAGAGACACGCTTCTGAATAAATCTGATACGAGAGACTAATCCGTTCGAGGCGTTAGGCTTACCGAATTGAAGCAAAATATCACTGGAAGGAATAAAAACATAAATTATCTAACGGTCACACTTAAACGGTCCTTCGGAATAATACAGTTGCATTAAGTAGCAATACAAACTCGAAATACAGCTTGCAATAATTAAAAATGCAATAAAAGGTTATACTCATATTATAGATGGCATTATGATATTATTAGTTTGATGCAATACAAATTTGAAATATTGTTCAATGAGGTAATTACCATGAATGCACTAAGGTGAACAGTGGGTGTGACATATTCCACTTCATCCAAGCTAGCCAATCAGGGTGCAGGTAGCAGTATCGTAATAAAGGGTATAAACGACCAATCGCCACACGATTGCGTGCGCAACGTAAAAGGGGTGGAAACTTTCTAAAGAGTATATATATACTTACAGTTAATAGCTATAGATCTTATATTATTTAATTTTAGTTACTAGATATATAAGATGACAGGTTAAAACTCTACTCTAAGTTTAATAGTTTATAGCGAAAGAAGCAGAAGCATAAAATTAAGGATGTGTGCAAACAGGTTACAGCCAGAATGGAAATTTTGGGAGGGGGTGCTGAGGTAACAAAACAGTGAACCGAGCGAATAAAACAGCACATCAACAACTGAAACGTAGCAGACAGCATCAACATGAATGAAGGTAAGCAATATGCATATGTCTATGTACAGTAATTTCCACGTAATGAATCGAAGCGTTGAATAATATGCGTGAATTTATAATTCCAGAATCGATTCTTCACGATTTAAATCAGCTTGCGGAAGGAGGTTCCTATCTCCCGACGAAGAAGTTACGAGAGATTCCCCGAGACGTGCCACAAGCCATACACGATGTCAAAATCGTGAAGACGAGATACGGTGATAGAGTCGTACTTAAGCTGCAAGAATGCCAGGTTTTTTTGCCCGAGAGATTTAAGAAGATGACAGCAGCTCAAGTGGATGCTGTTAATCAGGGTGGTTGGAGTTTCGTGTATTCCGGTGAAGAAACTCTGAAAAATGGATTCAAGAAGCACAAATTAACTTTTTTAAACAGTCGGGAGTAACCAGTGAAGGTAAGACTTTACAAAAAAACTAAAATCGTGCTGCACTACTGCTATGAAGTGTCAATCTCTTGATGTCAAATATTTCAGTGTAAGTTAAAGTAATTAGCGTTAATCTGTTAATATTTGTGAATGGAATACCTAACGAATTAGCCATTCTATATAAAAGGCAAATCGATAAGAGTAATAATGCAAGCAAATTTAACGTTTTAAAAGTCATTAATGCATATCTGCAGCCAATCGACGGGAAGTTGAGGAATTCAATTAACTAATTAAACAGCCAGTAGCCATATACAAATGAGTATATTGTGATGATGCATTATGTATAACGTTTTTTTTTCAGGGAAACATGTTACGTGTATAATCTTATTTCTTTTCCAGAAAACATGTTACGTAAGTCAGGATAAAATTTCAATAAAACACAGAGGTGCAATTTAAAAAAAATCAATAAAAGACAGAGGTGCAATTTAAAAAAAAAATCCATATTAGGGAATGCAGTACTCTGAATGTTCTAGATCTTTGTTATTCAAAAGATACAGTTATCATTTAATTCCACTGCAAATAACATACAACTTATTTCTTTTAAGGAAAACATGTTATGTAAATCAAATTCAAAGTTCAGCAATGTTAATAAAGTAATCATTTTAAAGCTTAAAAATATAGCATTGCCATGAGTGTTCAAATGTTTATTATTTTAAAAGTGTAATTATTCGTGTTTTCTGACATGTTTAATCCATAATTTCAGGAGGTGTAACGAGTCGCAAGAGACCGAGCATGCAAGATATTCAAGCAAGTAGTGCAAAGCAGGCGAAACGCAACGACAAAACATTGGAATGCATTACTGTAGAATCAGCGTTCCAGCACAGGATCTTCACAGGTACCATAAAAAATTCTATACACGAGCTAGATCCATCAACGTTCTTGAACTTGTGCAAACCCCTTGTTACCAGTGAAATCCAAAAGGCCATAAGAACTTACAAATCAGGAATTAAATTAGCCGGTACTTTAACATGTCAATATATAATAACTTCACCCGATAATGAAACAGTTGAATCGATTAATTTTAACAGTAAGATGGATGCTATATTGCAATCGACAAACAAATCTGAATGGTATGAAATTAAACTGAAACAGCCTATAATCACCCATCTAGAAAATTTTGAAACAAAAGCCAGTTCGAAAGCGCTTTACAGGATAGATTCGCTAACTTTATACGCATGTCAGTACGATCCGTTAAACGCAGGTTGCTTTAAGCCGCTGCCATCGTGGATAAAATCAAAGAGAGCGGTCGTGAATATTCGGAATACTGACTTTAAATGTTTTGCATATTGTATGCTGGCAGCAAAATATCCAGCTCGCCAGAACAGGCATAGAGCTAGCACGTACAGTAAATATGATATATATCGCGAATTCAATTTTAAAGGAATAAACTTCCCCGTCGCCCTTCATGACATTGAATTATTCGAAAAGCAAAATCATGATATCTCGGTGAACATATACGGGTTAGAGAGAGAATCCATTATCATCTTATATCAGACGAGGGAGCAAAAGATAAACCATGTGAATCTTCTAATGATCAATTCGCATTATTCTCTCATAACCGATATGTCGCGTCTAGTAAGTAAGCAGATATCCAAACATAAAAGTAAAAAATTTGTGTGTGAATCTTGTAATGCATGGTTTTCGACTGAAGTTATTCTGAAGAAACATAAACTGAGATGTATGAAATGTCAAATTATTAGCATGCCTCGCGAAGGAATAAATGATGTTATCGAGTTTCAGGCTTACTCAAAATGCGTTAAAGTCCCTTTTGTGATATACGCTGATATCGAGAGTATGTTAATAAAAGTGCCATCGTGTCAGCCCGATGCGATGCATAGTTGGACACGTGATATGCACGTGCACGAGGCGATATCCGTTTCGTTGCACCTGGTCTGCAGTTATGACGAGACACTAACAAAATTTAAAATATTTAGAGGTTCGCATGCAGTTGAAGAGTTTCTTAGAGAATTAACTGTGATTGCCGAGGATGTGCTTAGGATATACGGTGATGTGACAGAGATGCATATGAGTGATGAGGATGAATTAAATTTCAGAAATGCAGTCCAGTGTCACGTATGCAAAAAGGATTTCGATTCTGACTCGATTAGGGTGCGTGACCACGATTATCAGACCGGATTATATATAGGGCCTGCTCATAAATCATGCAACCTCAATAGAAAAACGCCAAACTTTATCCCATTATTTTTTCATTGCCTATCAAAGTATGATTCGCATTTCATAGTAAAAAAGTTATCGTATGACAATGAACCCATTACATGTATTTCGCAAACATCGGAGAATTATCTGTCATTTAGTAAAAGATACACATCTAATGGTAAATCAATATTCCTCAGATTTCTTGATAGCTACCGCTTTCTGGATTCTAAACTGAGCGATCTTTCTGATATGCTAGAACCTCAAGATTTTCGGTACACAAATAAGATGTACGTTGATCCTAAGCAACGTTTGTTAATGCAACGGAAAGGTATTTTCCCATATACATATTTAGATTGCAAGGAAAAATTAAATGATTCCAAATTACCTCCTCAAGAGTGTTTTGATAATATAAGCAATGATGATTACATGCACGCATGCGCGGTATGGAGAGAATTTGGTATACAAAATCTCGGTGAATACTCTGATCTTTATCTCAAGACGGATACGATCTTATTAACAGACATCTATGAAAAATTCCGAAGTTTAAGTATCGATATGTATGGCTTAGATCCTTGTCATTACTATACAGCTCCTGGCCTATCATATGACGCAATGTTACGAACGAGCCGCGTGCAAATATCGCTGATTACCGATCAAAATATGCTGGAATTTTTCGAATCTGCGATTAGAGGCGGTATCTGCACTGTATCAAAACGTTATTCCAAAGCAAATAATAAATACATATCTGCTTACAATGAAGCGGAATCGATTAAATACCTATCATACTTGGATTGCAACGGACTTTATTCACACATTATGACTGGGAACGCTTTACCGTATGCTCAATTGAGATGGTTAAACGATAACGAAATTAATTCTATAGATTTTTTGAGCATCAGACATGATTCAGATACAGGTTATGTTTTAGAAGTAGACCTGGAATATCCGGAGAACCTTCACGAGTTGCATAACGACTTGCCATTATGTCCGCAGAGTGAGATAGCTCCGGGTGATAATTACAAAAAGTTACTTGCAACGTTGAATCATAAGGAAAAATATATATTACATTACAGAAACTTGCAGCAGTGTGTAGAGCTCGGTTTGAAAATGAAGCGTATACATCGAGCGGTATCCTACAAACAATCCTTTTGGCTTAAGACGTACATTGATTTAAATGCTGCTAAACGTATTGAAGATAAAACAAAATTCGGTCAAAATTTATGGAAGAAAATGAATAATTGCGTATATGGTAAATTTATTGAGAACGTCAGACGTTACAATTCCTTTCACCTAGCGAGCAATTGGAAACAGGCAAGAAAGTTAATATCACGACAGACATTCATACGATACGTAATTTTTGACGTGAACCTTATAGGACTCGAACTGGTAAGGGAAGAAATTAAGATGACGAAACCGATTTATATAGGACAAGCCATTCTAGATCTTTCAAAACACTTGATGTATAATTTTTATTATAATATTTTGAAGAAACAGTTAAAAGATGTTATGTTGAATTATACGGATACCGATGCATTTCTGTTTGAAACCAGTAGTGACATTTATGAATTTATTAAATCTAATATACATCTCTTCGATACATCTAATTACCCGATCGATAATGTGTACGGTATTCCGTTGATGAATAAAAAAGTCGCTGGTCTATTTAAAGATGAATTATCGGGTAAAGTTATGACAGAATACGTAGGTTTACGTTCAAAATTGTATTCATATCGATACGATGGCAAAACGGTCAAGAAATCTAAAGGCGTTACGAGTGATGGCATGCGGTGCATAACGTTTGAGGATTATCTATCCTGTGTAAATGATATGACAGCCGTACGTCATGCTAAACAGACGTGCTTTAGAAGTTATAAGCACGTTGTTCGAACCATCGAGAGTAATAAAGTTGCTCTTAGAGGATTCGACACGAAGCGATTTATACAGAAAAATTCACATGAAACCTTGGCCTGGGGTCATCATTCTGTACCATTGGATAAGTAATCGTATAAAAAATATGTGAAAAAATCTTGTAAAAAAGTTGACAATGTATTTTAAAGCTAGCAAAAACATGTGAAATAATTTGCTTTTTTAATGATTTGACACAAATATTTAATTTTTCAACATGTGTACATGCAGCAGTGCAAGCGTGATTGAAGTAATGCTTTTTGTGATTTGAGATAAATCTTTACACTTTATAAAACTTATGTACATGAGTCATGATGTCATTTTAAGCAAGTCTTGAAATACGTTGTCAAGTTTTGGTGCTCATTCATTGCTTTGAGTTGCTGATGGTATGTATAAATACCTTTGGAGGACTATAATCCCGCTTATGTATGGGGATATAATATGATATATAATATGAGATTATTGCATCTCTCAATTCCTTAAAAGAGGTAACAATTAATTTTAAACTTATGTTTAAGGACTTTAACGTGCATAATACTTAATTTGTTTTATGTATACATGCATATTGGGATAAAGCTATAATTTGGACAGGTGTTTACTATTCTATTGATGCGTCGTTAATTTTTTTTTTTTTTTTAAAAGTAACCATTAATTTGAACTTAGATTTAAGGATTTTTCAAGTGTAAGACACTCAATTTGTGTTTATGTATGCACGCACATTGAAACTTTTTAAAATGTAAGCATCATTAACCATTAACTTTACCGGATATTGATTGGATAATATTATAATTACGGTGCTGGGGACTACATTTTCGCTAGTACGCATCTTTAAAATGTAAGCATCTATTTGAACTTGGATGTAAGGAGTTTTAACATGTGAAAATACCTAATGTGTTTATGTATGCATGTGTACTGAAGCTCATTTTATAAAGAATGTGAGCATTATTCTCTATTAAATTGAAGTTAATTTAGGGGGTTTTAACCTGTTGTGGATGCATTATCTCTACAGGATTTATTTAGAATAAAAGTATGGTTTCTTGGGATGGGTTACAATTCTGCTTATATATGTATGTTTTAAGAAAATATATACATTATTCACTATGAACTTTGAACTTAGGTGTAAGGAGTTTTAACCTGTTGTCGATGTATTATATATAGAGGATTTAGTTGGGGTAAACATATAATTTTGGGGGGACTGCATTTCTGATTATGTTTTTAGGTATATTGAAATTCTTTTGAAGATTAAACATTAATTTGCACTAATATTAAAAGAATTTAACATGTAAAACACTTTACTTTTATTTATATGCACATGTATTGAAGCTGTTTAAAACACAGTGTAAGCATTATTTTTAGAGGATTTAGTTGTGATGTTCTACTGAAAAATTTCTGTTTATGTAGCCACGTATACTGAAACTATTTAAAAAATATAACCATTATGTTTAGAGGATTTAGCTGGAAAGGAATTATAAAATAAAAACACTAAATTTTTAGGAAAATATCTTGTGTATTTATTTATTTATTTATCAATAAAACATACATTCCTTTTTACACAATATCCTTAACATCGATCCATTCCTTTGTAGGAAAACCCAGCCACTTAACGTACGCACGATTACCACGTCGGCGTATCACTCTCTCAACAAGGTATACATTAGGATGGCGTGTTTTTAGTAGTTCGTGACCATAAAAACCGCCCTGTATTTCATTTCCTTCTGCATCCTCCAGAAAATAGACAACTGGGTTAGTATTCCTTGCACGAACAATCCGAAAGATCTCCGTACTCCAATTGGCCGTGTAACCTTTCTCAAGTAGTCCCTTGTACCTGGAAATCCTTACACGATCACCGACATGAAAACTCCTTGCATTCCTTTACTCTCGACGTTCACGCCCGCCATAACGATATACACTAAGGAGCAGATCGTTGTTGCTGACGTCACGGGGCTTCATGCGAATCGTCGTATGGTAGGTATTGTTGTATGAATCGATGATTCTAGGTAGCATTTGTAACCAGTGATGCGAACCCTGAATCAGGAATTCTCTATGCATGTTCATTTTAATTGTTCTAATCAACCTTTCCACTGCTGCAGCCTTGATGCTACTGAAAGTACTGTAATGATTGATTCCATTCCTAAGCATTAATTGCCTGAAATGACGATTGTAAAACTCCTTCCCATTATCACTTTGAACGTTCTTAGGAGGTGAATTCAACTCTGATAGGATACCGTGCATAGCTCTTGTCACGCTAATGCCACTTTTATCTTTCAATGCTCGTGCATAAGCCATTTTAGAATAGAAATTAATAGCAATAAGAATATACTTATAATTTCTATTTTCTTTTGCATTAGGTATCATTTCAATAAGATCTATTTGTAGTAGATCATTAAGACCTTTACTTATTATTTTACGGCGTAAGAAGCGCCTTCTTGCCGGCGAGTGTAATTCGCTTGCTATGACACGTTTAATCATGCTATGATTTTCGAGTTTTTTAATTCTGTGATTATTTCCTGAATCTCTGCTGAATGGTTAAAGTTACCCGCATCCCTCGATGCAATGAGTAATCTCAATCTGTCTATTAGAACGTTGGGATCGTTCCAATAGATGTAATCCAGTTTTCTGCCGGGTACGTGCTCCTTCCAGTAGAGAGCCGAGCCCGTGCGACTGGAAACAAGATCTCGAATAATATTGCGATACTTGTAACCGCGGCTTGCTCTTATACGCCCGCTCCTAGCGTATCCCTGCCTGTAAACCTGAGTATTCTGCAATATCTGCGAATAGGCGTCCAGATCCTCTTCGGTATATGATGAATTGAGCGGCGATCGCTTGAAGAGCAATTCGTACAATCCAGGACTTGCATCGTAGCTCTCTTGCCCTATCTGAATACCGTCATCGGTGAAATCGATAGTTTTATTCCCTAGTTTATATTCTCCATCTTCATACCGCACGCCGTAGGTGGCATCCATGTCGCTGGAGCTAGCGGTTCGAACCTTCTTCAGGTACTCTGCAAGTAGATCATCCTCCTCCTCATCCCCATCCTCTTCTGCATCGTTAACGACTGGTTTTGACTTGTCACGATCCCTGTCGGCTATAACCTTCAAGGGCTCGGTTACAGGCTGGAGAACCTCGGACATGACGCGGTGAGTTTCGAACTTGAGACCTTTCAGGGAGCGTAACTTTTCTCGTATTGCCCTACTGTGACGAGCGATTGATTGTTTGAGACTTATACCTTCGGCATCCATATTGTACTGAATGTATAATTAACCTACTGCAGATATTTTATATGAAATTATAATTTCTATACTTAACATGTGACCATCCTTAGCACGTTCCACTGGTGCTGTGAAAGTGAGTAAATCACCAGTTCGAATAGGGACAGGATACCTTTCAACTAATTTATCGTTTATTGCAAACATTGTGTCATGCGCCGTATGAGGGTGTATTGATGAAAGCATAGAACAAGAAATTACATTCCCATTTCCTGGAGACTTGTAGAATTCGAGACCCGAGGATAACGTATACCTTAACGAGGGACCTCTAAAGGGTCGTGTATGCAGTGAAATGATGAGCTGACCTTTCAGTTGTTGTAACATGCCGTTTACGATATGTCTCGTCTGTATTTTCATGTTGTCAATATCGTTCACTGCACTGGTTAGATTCTTATCCAGTTCCGTCTGTCGCTCGGTTATATCTTTCACGGCCTTTTCCACCGCTGTAGATATAGTTTCGGCAACGGTTGTTATCGTTCTAGTTAAACCGGTTTGCAGTTCATTCTGTTTCTGTATATAGAAACGATTAACATATTTCATGGTTGCAGCATCGTTATCCTGTGCAGGATCGGCTATATCCTTTAATCGTTTCATTCGAAATGATAGATTAGCATCAGACTCTAGAATTGGCATTCTGGCATGTATATACTTTTTATTGATAACATCGTGATCGTCAATGGGATCCAATAGAACTTTCATCCTTATAGCATCCAGAATGACATTGTTATCCGAATCACGTTTAAATGCATATTTTGTTAAGTATTCCATTAGATGTTCATATTGGAGGTCGAGGGATTTTTGTATGTGATTCCTAAGCATAGCTTCAAACTGGCCCATGCGTTGATATGAAGCCTGTTCGCTGAAGATCTGCATTCGACTCTCGACATCACTCGTACACGCGTCCACATAGCTCTTAGTTGACGCGTCATCACTTTCCTCAGGATCGTGAACGTTGCGCAATCGCTTTCCCTTGAATTGATAGTTTCCCGATCCATCTCTACTTATGGTATACCGGTTAATCACGCCCCGGGAGGGTATGACTCTCCGAGATCCGAACCTATCGATACTCATGACTACAATGAAGGATACGCGTTATTTATTCACTCTGATAAAGATGTCGAAACCGTGACGGTAGCGTCCTTCGTTCAAAGGGAACTCGGGTACTATGACAACGAAAGGTCGCGAGTTCGATCCGTCATTACTCTCCCAAACTTGTTTACACATGTCCTTAAATTCCGCATACGTCATATCTGTGTTTACGTAATCATCATATATATGCTTTAAGTTGAGGTTATCCTGTCTGAAGAGCACGATCATATTTGCATTATCTCTAATTAAATGTTTAGGCACCTTCGCATATGACTGTGCTAAGTATACGGCATCGACATTGCGATGTCTACCCATGCTGTAATATGACGCTATTTTTCCATGCTTCTCATTTATGACATCATCGAATACGAATATGGAGTTTCCTCGGGCTTCGGATGGTTGAACCACCTTCTCGCCATCCTCGAACGTGAAAACTCCAATATCGGGTATGGTTTTTAGCACCTTGAGCAAATACTGGTATTTCGGTTGGTGCAACGATTTTGAATATATGTAGAGATTCTCGAACCTAAGACCATTTTCATGGATAAGCAAGTTCAGTAGAACGTTCGTCTTTCCAGCATTCGAACTACCCAAGAGGAGTGCTCTGACGTTGCACGGGAAGAGCGCGCCGTGTCGTCCTTTGCGTATGTCGTTGTCGAAATCGAGCACCTGTATAGGCAACTTGCACTTTTGCATCACTACTTCCATATCGCAACTAAACATATAAATCATAACGTTTGCTTTTTTATTTCATAGTAAGCCATGAACTCTGCAGGCGTAAAGAAGGGATCCGGAATCCTTAATTCGCTAATTAATTCTCTTCCGTTTGAGGCTCATTTACCAGGGTACCGATTCTGTGGACCTGGAACGAAACTACATAAGCGTCTGCAGAGAGGGGATTCTCCCAGAAACGCTTTGGACTCAGCCTGCCTCGCTCACGATCTCGCTTACGCCACTCATCAGGACGCAGATTCGCGACGTTTGACCGATAAGGAACTCGTTGAAAAGGCTTGGAGTCGAGTAAAGTCTGCTGACGCATCTTTCGGCGAGCGACTTGCAGCCCGACTTGTAACAGCCATCATGAAGGGGAAAGTTGCCATGGGCGCTGGAATGCGTAAGCGACGCAAGAGGATCATACCGAGCCCTCGAGGCGGTTTTTTACCTCTGATCCCGCTTTTGGCGGCTTTGGGCGCTGCAGGTAGCCTAGCCGGTGGCGCTGCTCAGATCGCCACGGCTGTGAATAAGAAACGTTCCGCGGAAAGACAGCTTGCAGAGTTGAGTCGTCACAATCAGAGCATGGAGGGTTTAGCTAGGGGTAAAGGCCTTCGACGTAAGAAGCGCAAGGGCAAAGGGTTGCATCTTCGTGCAAAAAACTCGGGGCGAGGCCTGTATTTATCCCGGAAAAAGCCCTAAGTGCTGCAGAGAATGATGCCTATGCACGACGACTGCGCATTCCTCATTTTAGAGGTGTGTACATGATAGACAACTTACCTTCACGTCCTCGACATGTAGAAAGGATTATCGTAAATTTGGATATCTCGCGTAACCCGGGAACACACTGGGTTGCGATACGCAAGGATGGAGATGTTGCATTCTACTTTGATAGCTTCGGTAATCTAAGACCACCGAAACAGATTGAGTCCTACCTCGAGGGTGTTAAACTCATGTACAACACCAAGAGGTTTCAGAATTTTGATCTGTGATTTGCGGTCATCTGTGCCTGCAGTTTCTCTTATAAAACGGATTTACCGACTTGAATGTTTGATCAAAATGAGTTACACAATCACCGTGAGCGGTTCGAATGCCAGCTTCTCTAGCTTTCTCAACCCGCCTCTTCATCTGGATCCGAATGGACTTTACGAAATAGCTCTATTGAATTTCGAAACCTTTTATTCCATTCCTAATGTGGATGAGAGCAACAACTTATTCCATTTCGCTCGTAATAACAAGAACGAGAGTATCGAGATTCCTCCTGGAACTTACGAATTAGATGATATCGCGCATTTTCTCAAGGGAGCCCTCGACGTCGAAGACGGGTTTATCTTACGTGCTAATAATAATACCATGAAGTCTGAGATAAAATGCCCATATACTATCGACTTTACTCAAGACAGATCAATTGGCTCTCTTCTCGGATTCAAAGCACAGCGTTTGATTCAACCGAACGTGATGACTGAGTCTGATGATTTGGTGAACATCTTCAAAGTTAGCATCATACGCATCGAGTGCAGCCTAGCCACGGGATCCTTCATTGACGGTAAACACGGTCATTCTCTGTACGAGTTTTTCCCGTCGGTTCCTCCCGGTTACCACATTTCGCAAGAACCATCTAGCCCTATATATCTACCAATCATCGATACGAATCTCATTGATCATCTCGACATTAGAGTGGTAGATCAGAACGGTGACGTGCTCGACTTCAGGAACGAAACCATAACCGTACGATTACACATACGTGGCAATGGGAATAAATTTTAAGCATCGTTCCTATATTAAGAAGCCTCTTTCGAGATTGGGCTATACTCGCTCATTGACAGGGCGTCCGATCACGTCGTCTAATCGAAGGTTCCTCGAGGCTTTGGGATTCAAAGTGCTATAATGGATGTCCTCGATGTAACAGGAGTACCGACCTTTGATGATAAGATTAGTAAAGAGGAGGAGCACGTCTTCCTGCCATACAATACATCGGCTCTTGACGCGAACGATGAAATTAGAATACCGTGTCAAGCAGAAGATTTGTACACTCTTCCCAGTAGAAGTTATCTCTACATAGAGGGCTCTCTCACCAAAACAAGTGGCGGACCCTCCTCCTCAAAGCTGACCAACAATGCCATGGCATTTCTGTTTGACGAAATTCGTCTAGATATGAACGGCATTACTATAGACAGAACCAGGAATCCGGGCATTTCTTCAACGATGCGCAACTATGCATCTCTGAATGCACTGGAATCCGATCGAATGCAGAATGCCGGATGGACCTATCCGGGAGTTGACGTCGACATCGTGAATTCAAAGAATGGTGTCTTCAATGCTGTAGTTCCTCTTTCGATGCTGCTGGGCTTTGCAGACGATCACAAGGAAGTCATTCTCAATAGCAAATTTGAACTGGTTCTCATTAGATCTAAAGATTCTAATAATTGTATATCGGGCAACGAACCAGCTATTATTCAACTAACTAGACTCGAATGGAGGATGCCCGTTCTTCGACTTTCAGATGGAGAGCGAGTCGAAAAGCTTAAACTCGTCAAATCCGATAAGCCACTGCACGTAGCCTTTCGAACCTTGGACCTTCACACTCAACCTGCGGTACCGCAAACTAAGGCCTTCACCTGGAACATTGCAACTTCAACGAAACTTGAGAAACCTCGCTTCGTCATAGTCGGTGCACAAACCGACAGACTGAATAAGCTTAGTAAGGATTGCTCACTCTTTGATCACTGCAACATCACCAATCTGAAGCTTTATCTCAACAGCGAGTGTTATCCTAATCACGATATGAACTTGGATTTTGGAAACTCTAAATTTGCATCTCTGTATGATCAGTATTCGAAATTTCAATCATCCTATTATGGAAAAGAAAATTACCCACTTTTGAAGAGAAGTGACTTTCTGAATTATGCACCGCTCTTTGTCATCGACTGCTCGCATCAGCCTGAGGAGACCGTGACCGGGGCCGTGAATGTGAGACTGGAAGTTCAAGCCTCATCCAACTTTCCTGCACATACATCATTATATTGCCTGATTATTCATGATAAATTGTTCACCTATAAACCACTAACGCATGTTGTTCAATCTATCATATAAGGATGTAATTTTGTGGAAATAAAAAAGAAAACGAAACTCAAATTTATGTTATCTTTTTATTGATTTTAACATACATTTCCTTAACCTTTTCCCTGTCGCTCCTACTTTTTGCATCGTATGAACACATTGATTTATATATGTCATGTAATTGAAATAAGTTTCTTTCAATATATGGGATTAGTCTCTTAAGTCCTCTTATGGCAATGCTATTTAGATTTATGCTGTTTAAGTTTAAGCACGTATTCACAAACGTTACTTCATTCACTTTATTCATGCACAGTAATATATTGTACGCATATATTATATTCTCACTGTATGACACTTTTGGATGCTTACCATCTTTCAAGTAAGTTTCCAACGCATCCATATTTTTCTTTATTATTAGCCAGTCTTTCTTTGTGATGTATACAAAAGTTTCATCTGTAGCTCTGATATAGAGGGATGGGAGTTCATGGTATAAGCCTATGTTCACACGGTGCCCGGAGTTGATGGGGATGTCGTCTACCATGAACACACTATTCGCCATCACTCTTTGTCACCTCTTCAGGAGCGGGGGCCATGGGTTCGAACATCATTATTATAAAGCTGTCCTTGTCGAAGATCCTCTTCTTCTTGAGCACCCTCGGCTTACAGCTCTTCTTCTCTGCTTTCTTGTCGGACCTGCGAACATGCACGGCTATGAGGATACGAATTATTACACGCTTTTATATTAAGTGTGACGTTTTCTTTTTACTCACTTTTCTTTATCTAGTTCTTTGGACGGGCCGGCTTGTTTCTCGTCACGGATTGGAGGTGTTATGTCTTCACCTTCCAAGCTTCTGTAATTACACAATGAGAGAAATCTTTTTTACCCGTACACAAAACACTATAGCTCACTAATTTCCAGTGCTTTTTCTTTCCACTTACCTGAGATATACCTTGCACTGCATCCCACACTTGCCGTATGAAGTGACTTTGTCATGATGTGCAGGATTCTTGCAGACGGTTTGATGAGTCTTTCCATCACACATTTCCTCGTGATGATCCATCCAGTGTTGCTGCATGCTCTCGTAATCTTGCAGATGTTCCCAGAAGTTGATATCGCTCTCCACTCTACTTGTTTCGCTGCTCATCTTGCTGAGTGTTAGATGACAACTGACAGATGGAAGTGATCGATCGCGCACCCTCCCTGCAGTACATTGGTGCACTGCTACGGATTCATCTGCTCACGGAATCGGTTTGCATTCCTTATTGCGTCGTGTAGGAGGGGAGGATCCATAGAGTGTTTGATTCCTACGGCTCCCGATAATAAAATCAATACTTACTGATTTAAATAACTACACTCGACGCGTTCCTTTTTGCAAATGTCGACAAAGGTGAAGGCGATTGACAATTCAGTCTTACAGCATTCACATATAAATAACATGCATCACCCCTATTGCAGGAGTGCCGGGGGGGACGGAGCGGTGTGTGTGTGTGTGTGTGTGTGTGTGTGTGTGTGTGTGTGTGTGTGTGTGTGTGAATACTGAAATCCATTCACATTTTTTTTTTTCAGTAATTACATTCATCAGTTAATTACATTTCACATACATACAACAAAATGACACGATTGCCCTTGCAGGCTTGGGAGAGATGCGTCGTTGTCGTCGTCGTCGTCGTCAAGCTCCTGGAGGGATGAGGGGGAGGGGGCACACGAACGCCAGCACATCAATATATATATTTTTTTAAACACAGATTTCTACTCGACTTTCAAGGCTGGGATTTCATTCACACGTGACACACGTGTTACTACACAACCAACCCTTCGATATTTTAACGTGGGGATTCTAACACAACCAACACACAACCTCTTCGATATTTAGACAGGCGGATTTCGCGTCGAGTTTTAACAAGGGGGTTTCAAAAACAGCTAACGCAGGTGTTTTTGAAACCCCACAAATCAACTACTGTATCCCATGTCCTACTAAGAGAGAGACTTGTAATTTAGGGAGGGCAACAAAATGACGAAAATATACCTTGAAATTATGTATTCACACATCATTAAACATTGAGGAACATGAGCACTTTCATATAATGGACTACAAAAATGTTCATTTGCAAAATTCACAAATGTATTCTTTTTGTTGTGCTACTGAGCATTCTACATGAGCCGACCCACTGCACAGAAGTCATTTCACCCACAGTCCATTTGGGAAATCTGCTGACTATTTTGCTGCACAAAATATTCACACAGCACCATCTTCAGTTGCTTCATCACCAGCTTCAGCATTTCCTCTTCCACCTCGCGATTCGTTCTTTCTCAAGCTTCAGCAGAACTGTAATATTTTTGTTTCGACCACCTCATTTAAGCTATTTTTGGCACTCCAGATGCTTTTGCTCATTAATCCAATCTATTTTCTTTCGTCGTTTTGCCGCTATGGTTATGAGAACCATGATCTGTTTTTCTTGTTTTTTTGTTGTTTTTTTCGTACCACCTGCCTTTGCTTCAATGTAAACAATAAAAATAAATAAATACTAATATATCTGAAAGAAGTTTTAAAATTTATAAATACGTCACATGAACGCAAAATATGGCTTTCAAACGTACTTTTCTTATAAAACACATGAGGACATAGTTTGGAACGCATGTGGGTCCTACATGGGCGAAAGCAATGTTTATTAACAGATGGCGACCATGTCCTTCCGAATGATGACTTGTTAAGTAGTTTCCATATCTACCGCTAGATTTCAGCACTCCCTTGACGAGGAAATTAGCGGTTCCTGCTTAAGGTAGGGATCCAGCTTGGGCAAAATTCCTCAAATTGCGCGAACAGTTGTGGTTTATTGCTAGAATGTATCCCTGGAAGATGTATGCGTGAGTTTGCATAAATTCGTTAAAAATTTATTTTGTAAATATTTGGGGTTATCTAAAATCAAATTAATTCAAAACATGACATGTAATCTCAATCAATGCCTGCTTCGTGGTTGTTGAATATTATTCATACCAAGTGAAAGAAACTCTATTATAAAATAAACCACTGGAAGTTGCTTCAACATCTCCAGTAAGAAATCCCAATAAAACGTGATTATAAATTACTGAAAGCTAAAAGGAGCACAAAATTGTAAATCATTTGTGTTTAAAAGAAAAAGCGAGTGATGTCCGTGATTCATTGACATTTACTTATTAAGCCCGTCCATTAGAAAGAAAAGGCTGTTGCATAATACAAAATGCTTACAACCCCTGTATCATGTGCATTTTTAATAGACAGCGAAGCGAAGAAAAAGGAAAAACGGAAGGAATTAATAATGTATACCATTTTGCTGAGAATACGCTTTATACAATTACATTAACTGCTTATCCTGGAAACGGAAGCCCGTAATGTAGCAGTACTTCCTCTTCCAGCTACTTATATGGGGATTCAGAATGTTTACTTACAGGATGATTGAAAAAAGAAGACATTTTAATCTCTTCTTTTTAT
Organism: Mantis religiosa; assembly: GCA_030765055.1. Classification (NCBI taxonomy): domain Eukaryota; kingdom Metazoa; phylum Arthropoda; class Insecta; order Mantodea; family Mantidae; genus Mantis; species Mantis religiosa. Next base: position 1,224,224 of record JAUKNK010000038.1, on the reverse strand, counting down.
ATACAGGAGGTCCACAATAGTCATAAGGATGGATTATTTAGTGAAACTTAATGTCGGTTTTATCTATTAAAAGGTGCAACCGAGCCCTTTCTGGCAATTTTTGCTTTTGGATTAATAATTCATATACAAATGGGCTATCCCATTGTTATCGCAATAAAAGGGTTCCATTTGCGTTTCCATTTCTGTTTTTAAAAGTTCGAATAACATTTCCGTAGGTTAGTACTTATTCAGCTTACCGAATGTTGAAAGAAAATAACTTAATTTGCTTTAATGAAATCCCGTATGTTGTTAATAAAATACTAAATTCCTTTTGTTTTTATTAATGCGTAGGTAAATAAAGTATTTTATTTGTATCTCAAGGATTAAAAATACTGCATTTATTTCGTAAAAAACAATGCGTTAAATTCGCATGACTTTCTCTACCAACGAAAATCTTGCGTATACCCCCTTTCTCTTATAATATTGCTTAAATAATGTTCTTCTATCCACATTATCTTGCCTATGGTATCATTAAACTAATAGTGAGTTTAAATAAAAGATGGTGGTGTGGTGTTTTAGGGCCCGTCGACAACTAGGTCATTTGGTTAAATAAAAGATGATATGTTTAGTGATAGTATGACTAGTGAAACGATATTCAAATATTTATTTGTGGTAAAAGGCTCATGCGATGAAAAGAAAATGAAGGCAGAAAGCAAAAAGTGCAAACCTTTACTATGTCTGTTAGGTGACTCTAATATGGAATTTTCAAAGACGTTTTACACTGCGAAGAAATATGTCATATATTTATTGTTTCAATTAATATACGGTTTTTCCTATTGTAAGTCTTTATAGTTATCCCATTAATGAAAACTATGCACAAAGCAATTCCAATGAAATGTCATATCAAGATATAGGTAAACATTAATTTAATTTTTCAGTATAATATTAAGTAAAGGCATGTCATTCTTAATATTCTGGAATACCTTGTAAAATAGAAAAATGTTCAGAATTGCAAATAATGAGGTCATTTAACACTAAATATCTTGGTAAATGCAAAACAAGACGAAAACCGCATAAAAGTTAGTAGTTTATAGGTATCAATAGCAGAAGAAAAATGTTAGAATATATATTAATACCTTTGCTTTTGTTACGTCGGACATTAGCTCGTGCTTGACAAATTCACTTTAAGGAATGGTATCTATGCACTTTCCAACCGATATGCCCTTTAGTTCGTAAGAATCACAAATATTCACTACATTTATCCATGAATCAGAGAATTACAATTGTACTTCAGAAGATCTCCCAATACTCATTTATGTTATTCTGTAATGTTAGCGTAACAGAACATATATGCCTTGAACCACGCTGCATAAAACACTTGCATATTTTACCAAAACTATTCGAAAATACAATACCAGTACGCTATAGGGTATATTGAGAAAATATCATAAGTAGGGAATAGTGGAAATAAAACTGAAAGTGGTTCTTTTCTTAATTTTCGGACAGTACAAACTCAGCTTTTGACAGCAAAGTTCAACAAAGGTGCAATAACTATTTTGTACAGTCGTGAGCCAACGAAAAAGTTTTACAAGATAGCATAACACTTTCTCGCCCGCCTCGGTAGCGTAGATGATAGCATGTCTGCCTCACGTTCAAGAGGTCCCGAGTTCGAATCTCGGTCAGGGTGAGTTACCTGGATAAGGTTTTTTCTGGGGTTTTCCCTTATCCTGATAGACGAATGTCGGGTAACTCTAAGCCTCATGGACGCCGGACGCATTGGGCGTCATTTCACCTATTTCATTCATCGTCCGATATGACTAAATGTTGGAGGACGTTAATTAAAAAAAAAAAACACTTTCTCATTATTTTTCTGAAAGGTATTGGAGTTGCATGAACGATACTATTTCTTGTATGCAAGTGGTTTGATTTTAAATGGTGAGCATTTATTATACCTAGTTAACAATTAGAATTGCATTTATTATAGCAGTTTTGTCAATTATAAACAAATTCTTAAACATCTGGTGACCAACCCCTTGGTTCGGGAGCTGTTCATACATGAGTCGCCATTTAAAGTTTCTGTCAATGGTGCTATGCACTGTCCGATAATGGCCGAAAATTTAAATTTTCTGTAATATTTCTATTTGAAAACATTAAAGTTCAGTACCGGAACATTCTTTAAAAATGTAGTTACCGGTAGCTTTCTCAGCATTGTTACTTATCAAAGACCTCGTAAATATACATACAGTCTGGCCGTTCTATCTCCGGCTCTGACATTTAGTGGCTGCAGGAGGTGGAGGGGGAAGATTAATAGTACCAACATATAATAATGAGTAATTGAAAACATATGGTCAGAATTATCTTTATAATGAGAGTATAGGGCTATATTAGCTTCAAAACATTGAAATCCAACTTGTAGTTTCATTATCATGCAAGATATTCTCTACAACATCACTCTATTCGAATATTTCGTTCACACCTTTCACACACACCAACTGTTTCTCTTGGTGGTACTGGGAGTCAGTGCATCCGGTGTCGTGGTTAGGAAGTTAAAACTGTCTGCTAGCGCCAATCAGCGTTGTCGCTGCTAGGCGTGGCTTGCAAATCCAGCACCGTGTTGCCGCTGCAATTTTGTGTGGACCACGTGGCTTTTAGTTGCTTTTGGATCCCGCGCTTGTGGTTTGTTTTATTTTTTGTGTGTGCGTGAATTCCGATTTGTAGCGTCTGTAAGTCTTATTATTATCGCTATTATAGTAATATGGCTACTGGTTCGTCAGAATTCAAGAAAAAAATCGGCTCTTATAAGAGCCAAGCCGTGAAATTATATTCAGGTTACGTGAGTACTTCGAGAATCAGCGGGACAATGGTGGACCTCTACTACCTGTTACCAAGGTGCTGGACAGAGTTTGTGACGCCTGGAAGGTGGGAAAAACCACCGTGAAGAATGTGACCAAGGAAAAGTGCCAGCTGATTTAAGTTTGCCGTCTGCAGTTCTGCGTACACCGGGAAAGCAAAGGCAACGGGGCAGCCTTAAAGCTTCACTTGATGCTTTTCAAAAGGATGCTATAAAGCGACATGTATATCAATATTATGTGAGAAAGGAATTTCCCACTCGTGCGAAGTAGCTTTTTGTTATTTCTTTTCCAGTAAATTGTATATTTTTTCCATATACAACTATTCTGTGGTCATGTATATACACATTGTCCACGTACATTTACGAAGTTATGATCTGCAAATGCGTGAAATATTCAAAATACAAATGTTCCTATGCTTGAAATTCCCGCTAAAGAACTGGCAACAACGCGCTTCCCCCTCTCGAGAACTGTCAGAGCAGGAGATAGAGCGGCCGGACTGTACACACACACACACACACACACACACACACACACACACACACACACACACACACACACACACACACACACACACACACACACACACACACACACACACACACACACACACACACACACACACACACACAGAGCCTACCTCGGTAGCGTAGATGGTAGCGTGTCTGCCTCACGTTCAAGAGATACCGAGTTCGAAACTCGGTTAGGGTGAGTTACCTGGATAAGGTTTTTTCCCTTATCCTGAAAGACGAATGTCGGGCAACTCTAAGCTCTGTGGATCCCGGAACCATTCATCGACCGGCATGATTTAGCGTTGGAGGACGTAAATTACAACATCAACAACAACAACAACAACAACACACACACACACACACACACACACACACACACACACACACACAAACACCAGCCTCTCTCATATTGCAAACCCCACCTTTCACTTGACAAAGTATTCAAGCAAAGTTTCCACCACTTCCCATCTTTAACATTTTAATTCTGAGCTTTCCTTGACTGACTTTAAAAACACAATGTTAGCTACAACGTCAACTAGAGTTTTCAAAGTAGCAAAGGAGATAAATAAAATACGATTTTAAATTCTCCAAGAAATATACATATAACATTTTGGCACCGAAACTAACGCATAACTTGCCCTACGCCGGAAGCAATCGCTGAATTCATTCCTTCATTCTAAGGGATTGCAAACTTCAACACTCGCTCCAAGAACCAGAATGGAAATGGCTTTACAAAGTTAGCAAGCAGATAGTATTAAAACTTTATACAACTATTGATATCTCAAGGTTATCTTAACGAAATCTGAAAGAAGAAATGAGAATTCTAAGACTGGTAGCCAACTTTAAACTTAAATATCACAAGAGAAATGAAGACTGCAAGGAACCAGAAGCTGTCCAAGTAATCAAGTAATAAATGAGCAGAGAATATCTTAAAAAGCGTCTGTTTGTTTAGCTATATCGTTTCTCTACTGACAGTTTATTTTAATCTTTACTTTTATGAATTATTAATGTTCCAAGCGTAATTGGTTTTGAAAATATAAAGAAATCGAAAAATGTGCGTTATTAAGCATTTTCAAGTGCTTATCTTGCACATATGGGAAATATTAAAAATAACATTCTCTACTCACATTTGTGCTATATATTATTTTTATAGGTAAGAGTGTGCTTCGGCCTAGACATGTCATTCGAAATAGACATTTATAGAATTGCTTTTCAAAGCTACCTGATAACGATTATCTTGGTTAACATTAATTAGATAGAAAAATACGCATTTGAAAGAATAGTTTGTACAAGAATGAACAGAGACAGTATTGTGAGTGCAACAGAGTCGATTTTGGAGGTCCGTATTTGATACCTGGTCACCACCCACACTGTGGTGGCAGTTGCTTTTCATTAGATTAGTTGGATTTGCGTTCAGTGGGTTCATTTTTAGCCACAAAGGACTGCGCACACTAAACATGTACAAAGGCATACGACTTAAGAGCACATATACTTGAAAATATAACATAAGAGAGACACTAGATATGGGCAACATGAAAAGTAATATGGAAAAGAAGGCAGGGATGCATGATACAAAATAAAACACCTTTTTAATCAACTTTCACTTGGCTTTTGCCAGTACGCCTCAATTATTTTACAATGGATACCATTTATTGTCATTCCCTCAATACATATACATTAAAATAGCTTTTGAACAAGCATAAAAGATTTGTTGGCAGTGGTTATTCATTTGAACATTTAGATTCTACTTACAATACTATACACCTAAGCATTATAAGGATAACTTGTCATTTAGATAATTTTGTACAGAACAAAATGATGTTGAGCATAGGTACCCCCTAGCAGCATTTTTAAGAGTACCGAAATTCTAACTTTAATCTGTAAGATCATTAGGAAGAGCTCCAAATATTTTGATGGTTTCATAATGCACACCTGTATTAACTTCACTATGTACAAATTCATGAGTATGAGCATGAGTAGGTTTAGACAAATAAGTTTCACTTTTGAAACTTCAGTGGAAATAAATTCTTATCATTAATTTCCAAAACTAACATTCTGTCTTAAACCTTGAAAGCAAGTAAGTTCAGTACTGGGATAATGGATATTATACTTTTGTCTAGTGCTTATTATATTGTGACTTTGTGGGCTCGTGAAATGAAAAATCCAATTACACAAACTCAACAATGTTCTTTATTTCCACCGACTTACAGTTGAACACTTGCCAATTACACAAAATTACGTAACGCACACAATTACGATTCACCAGTTCGTCCGTTTCCGTTCCGATGCACGTACACAATTACGTAAAGTCTTCCGTTGCACAGTCTTCTCGTTCATTAACACGCCGCTCCTTCGCTAGCACGTCAAACACTGACTCCTCTTGCCCGACGTGCTGCTTATATAGGGCCAGCGGGTCGATCTGGAAGGTTTTAGATGAAGTATCCCGTAAGTCCGAGAACACAGGTGGAACAGAAAGAGACGGCGCAGTGATGTTTTTTCTCCCAGCCATCTCCTGTCACCACTGTAAGACAAACAAGGGAGGGGCGTGGCTAACACCGACCTCCCCTGCTTGTCCGCACTCAGCTGGTTCTATAGGGTGTTCCAACGCTCGGGTGACACTGCTCCCTCCTCAAAGCTGGTCGTCCCGAACAGCACCATCATAGCGTGCCAGAAGATCCAGGTGTACCACCAACATCTTCCCTCGGGGAACCTTCTGGATGCGGTAGACCACGTCGTTAATCCTCTTCACCACCCGGTACGGTCCTTGCCATGGCTGCTGGAGCTTCGAGCAGCGTCCCTTGGTCCGGGTAGGACGGTACAACCAGACCAGGTCACCTTGCTGGAACCCTTGGCTGTTGGCTTGCCTGTCATACCTGGTCTTCATGCGGTCGCTCGCCTTCTGGATGTTCTGGCGAGCCATCTCGTGCATGTCGTGGAGATGGTCCACCAAGTTCTCCACATACTCGGTCGCTGGCTGTTTCGCTTTCGGAGGGCTTCTAAAAGCCAGGTCACAAGGGAGGCGTAACTCTCGGCCGAACATTAAGCTGGCTGGCGTCATCCCAGTTGTGTCGTGTGTAGACGAGCGGTAGGCCAGCAAGAACTGTGGCACCTTGACGTCCCAGTCTCGCTGATGGCTGGCCATGACCTTCCTCAGGTGTTCCTCTAAGGTCTTGATGTATCTCTCGACCATGCCATCCGATTGGGGATGTAGAGGCGTAGTGCGAGTCTTGTTCACCACAAGCCTTTGTAGTGCCTCCAACATTAGGTTGGGCTCAAAGTTGGTACCCTGGTCACTGTGTAGCTCTAACGGCACCCCAAATCGAAAGAACACTTGCTCCACGAGGCAGTCTGTGATTGTCTTTGCCTCTTGGTTTGGGATGGCATACACCTCCGGCCAATTGGTGAAGTAGTCCACGACCACCATTAGGTACTTGTTGCCTCGGTCGGAAACTGGGAACGGTCCAGCAATGTCCACGGCGATCCGTTCGAATGGCGCTCCAACGTTGTACTGCTGCATGCGACCCCGGCTCCTAGTCTGGGGGCCACGACTTGCCGCGCACACGTGACACTGACGACACCATCTCTCAGCACCTGCTCGGCGTCTCAGCCAGTAGTAGCGCTGCCGTAGTTAGTCATTCGTTCGGTTCGCTCCCAGGTGTCCTCCCGAAGTACCGGCGTGCACTTCCTCCAGGACTTACGGGACCTTACTCCGGGGAAGTACCAACGGCTCTCTCTGTGTCTTCCCATCGGGTGACTCCCATACCCGGAACAGCACGCCCTCTCTGGTCTTCAACGAGTCCCATTGGGTCCAATACGACTTGTAGATGGCGCTCCTCGGTGTGATGTCCTCCCAGGTTGGTCTCGTTCCTGCCTCCACTTCACTCAAAAGTGGTCCCAAGTCTACGTCCGCCAGCTGCTCCCTCCTCAGGCCTGGGCTATCCCAGCCATCCGCAGGCACTGCCGTGACTACTCGGACTGCTGCGGCACGCTCCTTCTCCCCCACTCTCGTCCACTGCCCGCACTCTTCTGGACAGGGTCTTAGGGACATGGCGTCTGCGTTACCGTGGCTCTTCCCTCTACGATGTTCCGAGGAGAAGTCGTATTCCTGTAGCCTCTGGACCCAACGTGCTGTCTGGCCTTCCAGGTTCTTAAAGGTCAATAGCCAGGTTAGGGCGGAATGGTCAGTCCTCAGGTGGAAAGGCTGACCGTACAGGTACTTGTGGAAGTGCTCCAATGTCTTTACTACCGCTAGTAACTTCCGTCGGGTGACGCAGTAGTTCTTCTCTGCCTTGGATAGCGTCTTGCTGTAGTAGGCTATCACCCGCTCATGGCCGTCCTGGATCTGCGATAGGACACCTCCAATGCAATGGTCGCTGGCGTCGGTGTCCACAATGAAGGTGCCACCCACTTGTGGGAAACCCAAAATTGGCGCACTGCACAGGGTTTCCTTCAGGTGCTGGAAAGCGTCTTCGGCGTCCTCCGTCCAAACATAAGGCCGGTGTTCCTCTGTCAGGCGGGTGAGGGGTTTGGCGATGTTGGAGAACCCCTTTATGAAGCGGCGGTAATAACTGCAAAGCCCCAGGAAACTGCGCAGCTCTTTCTTATCCCTTGGGCGAGACCAATCTCTCACGGCCTTTGTCTTCTCCGGGTCTGTGACCACTCCGGTTGCTGACACTATGTGGCCCAAGTAGTTAACTTCCTTGCGGAAGAGCTGGCACTTCTTCGCGTTCAGCTTCAATTTGGTCGCTTGCAGTCTCTGTAGCACGTTACTCAAATTCTCGAGGTGATCTTCAAAAGTCTTCCCGACGATGATGATGTCCTCCAGGAATAGCTGGCAGGCATCGTAAGTCATCCCTCTCAGCACTGACTCCATGAGGCGTTGGAAGGTAGCTGGTGCGTTGCAGAGACCAAAGGGCATAACCGTGAAATGCCAGAGCTCTTGGTCCATCTTCTCCTTGTCTCTCGGGTCTAGAGCTACCTGCCAGTAGCCCGACTTCAGGTCCAGGGTCGAGAACCACTGTGCACCAGCTAGCGTGTCCAGGGTGTCGTCAATCCGGGGTAAGGGAAAACAGTCCTTCCGGGTGACAGCGTTCATCTTTCTGTAGTCTACGCAGAAGCGCAGCTCGCCGTTCTTCTTCGTCACCATGACTACAGGGGAACACCAAGGGCTGTCAGACCCTTCAATCACTCCCCTGGATCTCATGTCCCCCAGCATGTCTCGTACCGCCCCTTGCTTCGCCAGCGGAACGCGTCTATGTGGTTGCCGAATAGGCCGGGCGTCCCCGGCATCGATGCGGTGAAGCACTTTGTCCGTGCGGCCGTAGTCACTATTACCTTGGCTGAAGACGCGCTGATACCGTCTTAGCAGTTGTCGAAACTTCTCCAACTGTTCTGCGGGCAGGTGGTCGGCCGCCCTCTCCACTAAGCCTTCTAGCCGGGGCCCCAGGTGTTGCTTCTGCGCTGGCTCCTGTGTCTCGTCGATAGCTGTTACGCTCACCACGGGCTCGCACGTTCCCAAATCCGTCCCGGCCTGGACGTCGTGATCGGCGTCCGTTGGCAAGGCAGCAATGCCCTGGCTACACACAGTCCGTGTACAGGCGTCTTCTGGTCCAGCACCATGTTCCTGGTTCTCTGGCTCTCCAGTCGCGCCGTCACCACCACCTCGCTCCTCGCGGGGACAACCACGTCTTCGTCCAAGACGACCCTGCAAATTCCAAGGCGCTCTTCAGGTTGACGGAGTATAACATCTTCTCCGTTAAGCCGCAGGACCTTCTTGCCGACGTCAACCGTCGCCTCATGGCTCCTGAGGGCATCCAGTCCCAGGAACACTCACAGACGCACGGCACTCCGTCCCAAGTTCAGCTCCAGCAGGGCCTCCTTCTCCACAGGCAAGGTGTCGCCCGATGCCGTGACAAGCTGGTATGGTCGGCTCGGCTTCCTTGTCGGCAAACCCTTTGACACGTCAGGTCTGATGATGGTCACGGCCGCCCCGGTGTCCACCAGCACGCGGCACAGCTTTCCTCTTACCCTACCGTCCGCGATGAGGCTGTCATCCATACGCCGGCTGACCGCGCGTAGTGTTACTCGAGGGGATGGGGGTGATGATGCCGACGTGCCCCTCTCCACGACGGCCCTTACTCGTTTTCCGGCTGCTCTTCCTGGTGTGGGCAGTCTCTCTGCAGGTGTCCGGGTTGTCCACACCCCCAACATAGGCCACTAGGTGTTCGCCGGCGTCCCTCAGCTGGTCTTCTGTCTCCGGCGTAGCGGACACTCCTCGTTCTCGACGTCGGGATACATGTTACTTTGGCCGCCTCCATCCTTAATGCCGCTGTCAGCGCCTCGTGTATGGTTTTATATTCGCCGAGCATTAGGCGCTGACGAATCTCCATGTCCCGTACCCAGTCGACAAAATTGTAGGCGGCTTCCCGGAATACGAACTCCAGTGGCAGGTCAACCAAGGCCTTGCTAGCCAGCTGCTCGATCGCTATGGCGAACTCCTGCAGCGTCTCCCCCGGCTGCTGCGACCTTGCCTTTAGCTGGCTGCGGTATGCTGCGGCTAAGCGGTGGTTCCCGAAGCGATTCTCCAGGGCCTTCCAGATGTCCTTGGGCGTCGTCTGCACCGCGATTAGGACTTCCGCGGCCCGTCCTTGGAGGCTGGCTATTAACTGTGTGGCCTCCTCCTCCGGTGACCATCTGTTGTGCTTGGCCACTGTGTCGAACTGGCGGCGGAAAACCTCAAATGTCTACGCGCCGTCATATTTCGGAGGTTTGACGCGCGACGATGTTATGTCGCGTCCCGGTGCGTCGGCCTTCAAATCCTTCAACCTACTGCCGACGACGTCCTCCACCATGGCGCTCAGGGACTTGGCGCTTTTGTCGGCCTTTCCTTCCAGCTCATTAACGCGGTTTCGAGGTCTCCGACGCGTTCGTCCACTTGGCTGATCCGCTTGTGAGTCCCGTAACGTCCTCCCTCACACCGGCCAACTGTTCCTCAAATTTGGCGGCGAGGGCTCGTTCGCAACCTTCATTTCTTCCATCTTCTCCGTGAGGTTATCGGTAGCCGTCTTCATTTCTTCCAGCTTTGCGGCCAGGTTGTTATTTGCCGCTTCTGTTTTTGTTGTTAATTCGGCCTTCATTTCTTCCATCTTCTCGGTGATGTCGTTGGCCGTCTTCATTTGTTTCAGTTCCGCGGCCAGGTTGTCATTTGTAGTCTCCAGCTTCGCGGCCAGGCTGTTATTTGCCGCTTCTGTTTTTGCAGCGAGGTTTTCATTTGTCGTCTTCATTTCTTTCAGTTCCGCCAAAATCTTTTATAATGCTGCCTCCATTGTGTTATGTCGCACTCCTGACACCAATTGTGACTTTGTGGGCTCGTGAAATGAAAAGTCCAATTACACAAACTCAGCAATGTTCTTTATTTCCACCGATTTACAGTTGAACACTTGCCAATTACACAAAATTACGTAATGCACACAATTACGATTCACCAGTTCGTCCGTTACCGTTCCAATGCACGTACACAATTACATAAAGTCTTTCGTTGCACAGTCTTCTCGTTCATTAACACGGCGCTCCTTCGCTAGCACGTCAAACACTGACTCCTCTTGCCCGACGTGCTGCTTATATAGGGCCAGCGGGTCGATCTGGAAGGTTCTAAATGAAATATCCCGTAAGTTCGAGAACACAGGTGGAACAGAAAGAGACGGCGCAGTGATGTTTTTTCTCCCAGCCACCTCCTGTCACCACTATAAGACAAACGAGGGGGGCGTGACTAACACCGACCTCCCCTGCTTGTCCGCTCTCAGCTGGTTCTATAGGGTGTTCCAACGCTCGGGTGACAATATGAATTGCATAATTTGTTCTACATGAGGCCCGATTGCATAAAACGAATTTTAGTATCGAGAATATATACATGCAAGGAAGGGTAAATATCTTCAATCCTCTAAAAAGTATTTTTTGCAGGGTTTGCTATGGGTGTTATTGATGATTCCCAGTACCTTCTTTTGGTTAAGAAATATTTCTTTATTACTTTCTACTGAGTTTCTACTTTCTACTGAGTTGTTCCGTATTCCATGATAGAGTTAAAATATGCATAATATCGTACACTAATTTAAGTGTATCAATAGAACTCACGTACATCAGCTCTCGGACACCGTAATAGGCAGAGCTGAGTTTAGGTAAGATGTATTTCATGTGAGCTTTCCAATCTAAACGTACGTCAAATTGAAGGCCCGTTTCAAACCAACATGTCATGCAGTTCAAAATATAATTGAATTTAATTGTACACTCATTTCAATTTGTACTGATCACCAACACACAAGTGTCACCAACGAAAAGAGCTGTACTTCCAATGCTCTTTATACAAACTGAAAGTTCGTTTATATAGATCAGAAATAGTAAATGACATAACACTGAACCTTGGGGTACTCCATGAGTAACTTTCTAGTTCGAAGTTTGTTTTTATAACCATTTTACTAGCTACTTCAACATTCTGTTTCCTTTCATTTAGATAAAATACAAAGAAACTTAAATGTTCATTTGTTATTCCTCTTAATTCCAATTTTACTATAAGAATTTCATGACTACCACAATCAAAAGCATTTGTTATATCATCTAGAATTCCACCTACATGTCTTCTTTTTCGTTTAAAGTTGTCAGGGCTTCATGTGTAATTTCATGAGTGACATTACTTTTTAATATTCCTTTTCTGAATCCAAACTGATGACTGACAAGTATGTTGTTATATTCAAGGTATTTATAGTCTTTTGAACTTTAAATTTTCAAGACATTTGAAAAAAAATTGGCATAAGAGGTTTGGTCTATAATTTGAAACATTATTGCATTCTCCTGGTTGGAAAAGAGGTTAAACAATAGAGAATGTCATCCTATCAGAAAAAAAAATCCAGTCTTTAGAGAGGTATCGCACAAATAACTAACGGGAATGCTAATTTGGGAGGAGCATGATTTTAAGACTTATGTACTTATTTCATCATAATCACAAAAATTCTGTTTTGAAACAGTCAATCATTTTGATAGATTCAACATGAAAAAAAATCAATGCCATGGCATTGAATTTTTTATGTTGACTCTATCCATCAAAAACCTTAGCCTATATATGGCTAGTATGAAGAAATGATTAGTTTCCATCAGTTAACTTAGTCAATTATTTCATTTATATCAGAAGGCGTAATTAGATTGACTTTAAATGTAGGCAATAAGTTTGTGAAAGTTGATTTCAGAAATTCTAGTGCTGAATCTGTACTTCCATAATTAACATTTAGCTCTTTTGTTACATTAAAAAGTAATTTATTCATCATTTCTACAAATTTAAGTGATTTGTTGATTTAATCATTGTCAACAATGAGTGCAATTCAGTGACTTTGTAATGAACGTTTACCTATTACAGCATTTATTATATTGCAAGTGGATTTTGTTTTACTGTCCGAGTACTGAATCAGTTTATTATAATGCAGCACTCTAGCTGCGTTTATTACATTCTTAAAAGTTTTTAGTATTTTGATTCTTAAATGTGTCATCTGAATACATCGAACTTTCCCAACATGATCTGATAGTCCATTAGGTTCTGATGAGATAGAGCAAAATTTAGTATATCTCAGTTTAAAAGTATATTATCTATAGCTGTGTATGAGTTATTTTGGATTATTGTTTGTATGGTCTTGTATGCTGTAAATAAACAGCTAAGCTGTTTGCTATGAAGACTCGATTACAGATAATCCCAAATTTTGTCACCACATATGATTAATTCTCATTTTGTTTTAAATAAAAGGTTCAACGCATATTATAATTGCTTTATAAATATTTGAAAATTTCCTAAAGGAGATAGTTGTTAATTTTCCTAGGGATAATTCTCACGGGAGGAAAGAGGTAGACCATTGCGAGAGCAAGCTGAAGCGAGCTCGATACTCTCCATCCTCGGACTCTGCATATTTGCCTCGTTTTGCTTCAGATATATGGCTTTGCAACAGTAAGTGCTGTTACATATTGTTGGTATCGATTATTGTGTATTCACTGGCAAACGTTATACTTAATTTTATTACAATTGCTGAGTACAGTAAATGTAAATACTAGGGACTATTGCTTTTTTGTTTTTCTGTGCAGAAAATCATTCACCTAACAGGATTGCTATGGTAAAAGTTGTGCTTGCTGAAAAGCGTTACATACAACAATGAATAGCATGACGTTTGAAAGTATTCCAGCAGTCCATAAGTATAATAAATCAATGTGAATATCTTGGTAAAACTAAATAAAAACAACGAACAGGAAAATGTGAAAGAAAGAAGAAACTATAAAAAAATGGGTGTACGAAAACGGAAACATTTGTCAGAAGCTAATCGTAAACTACCAGCAAGAAATTATGCAAGTGATTAGAGAACATGGATCACTTTCATCAGCAGGAACTGTGAGAAGATAACTGTTTAATGATGGACTAAAGGCAAAGCAATCCAGCAAGAAAGCAAAAATAACACCAGCTGCGGCTGCAAAGGGACTTCAGTTGGGAATGGAACATCAAAACTGGACATCTGATCACTGGAAAAATGTATACTAAGATTTATAAATTGATGTAAAATATTCTAAGATTATACTAAAATAGCATACTGTCATTTATGTTCTAAAATTGGCTACAGTCAATAATATCATATTTCTATCGGAAGCTATGATCTAGTGCAAAATATGAGAGAATTTTAGCACAATGTAATATATCTTCAGCTTCTTTATAATCTTTAATTTTACTTCATACTTCTGCAGTGATGAATCAGTATTTTATTTCGGAAATAAAACTAGCCAATATGTCAGAATAGGAGAATGAGAAGCTTTCAAATCTGACTGTGTAAAACAAAGAGTAAAACATCCTACATCAGTGATGGTCTGGAGTGTGATTTCTTGGCATAGATGTGGACTGTCATATGCTGTAGAAGGAAATATGAGACATGAACACCATATTAATACACTGAAAACCCAGTTGGTACCATAATTGGAATAATGGTTTGGGGAAAATTAAAATACCTTTATGCAAGATGGAGCTCTATGCCACAAAACAAAAGAGTTGTCATCATACTTTTAAAGAGAAGAATGCAAAAGTGCTTGACTGGCCTGGAAACAGCCCTGGCATGAATCCTATGCAGAATTTATGATAAACGTTTAAGACAAAAATAGCTAAACAAATATGACAACTGTTCTTTATAAAGGTAATTAAAATCTGGTTTCATGATTTTGGAATAAAAGATCAGTGTAAAACCAATTCGCCTAAGCGAATCAAGTCACTAGTGTGCACCTAAATACTAAACTCAGAAAATAAATAATTTGTAAGCCGTTATTTGTATTATCTACACATTATGTAGAATAAAAGCCCTAAAATATGTTTGCTCTAATAATTTGGCCACCTCTGTATACACAATACACTAGAGTATAGTTGAGTAGACTGTAAATTATTTGCAAAACATTCATCCGTTCTTTAATCTCTTAAGTAAACGTGTGGTGCTGTTTTGGAATCTTTTAGAAGATCCACAATGGGCAAAATCTACAATGGTTTAAAATTTCTAATTTCTAATGACAGAATAGCTTAAGAGTGGCATTTTCGTCTCTCGTGACGTTATCGCTGTAGCACAGAGCATCAAAGTGATACGGAACCATAATAAACACTTGGCGTCACCAGGAATCTATAACCAGCATAAGAGATTTTCGTTCATAGATGATATTAAGGATTGTGGGTTACATTTAAAAGAGTGTCATAATTCGAAGCGCCCTAATGCATAGTTTCCTCTTTGTTTTTGGCAGTACACTTTTAGTGCTAGTATTCCATTTCTGCCTTAAAATATTTCACTCTGTAGTTATGGGCGGCAAATATGTAGTAGGGTACAACAACCAATAAAAGAAAATTCCCTCAAAATAAGTACGTTTTCTATTATGCATGCGATAGCAAGATCTAGTGAACATTTATATGAATATTTATGTGTTATATAAATTAAACTTTTACTATATGTGTTTAAATTATTCTTGGGTAGACTGCAAGTCTTAAGAACAAGTCCAAGCTGCTGAAAACAGGTGTAGGAGTACTTGGAACGTCCTCTGCTTCTTTATTATTTTGGTAAGCTTAGAACAAAATATCGTACACTGAGCTCCTACAACTTCTGGTAGTAGGCCTTTCCCGAAACGGATATTACGGGCTTGTTTATTCTGTTTATTTATTCATTTTCCTCCAAGAGCATTTAAAGCTCTATAATCATTTGGAAATTTATGAAATAGATTATAAATGTTTTATACTTGTACACTTACTCCATTGGTATTTGATGCATATTTCATGTTTTCCGTAGGCAGCATTTACTGGTTGGTGTTTTAAATGTCTGTTCGAGTGATAGCTCGATAAAACACTTCTCGTTGTGTACACATGCATACGCCTCGGTTTACGAGTATGGCATTTCATTACATAATGCAATATGTTTTGGAATGGATTTAATAAGTCTGGTTGTGTATGTGTATTAGGCTTGTTATTCCGTTTACTATCTACATTTATACAGTTACGTATGTGTAAGAGCCCCAAGTGCTGGAATTACCTGACTCAAAGTTAAAATCAGAACTATAACGTCTTTATAGCTTTCCCGGTGTATTATTGCGGTTCTTGTTGGAATTGAGGCTCAATGCTTGTTACCTCTGATGTATAATTTTCGGCAGATAATAGTTTTTCATCTTGTTCAGTTGCGAGTTTTCTGGTATATCCTCTAGCGACCCCTTGTATCATATATGATACATCCGCATTTGATGTTTTTACTCGCTTGTGGACCGTAGAATCGTTTCGGAGCCGGTTGTATCGCTTTGCCCTCACTTCACACAACACGCTCGTCACTTGGTTTTGCTTCTATCAAAATTCGCCAGGTGGCTACAGAGCAGTAAAGCAGCAGCTGACTTAGTAACTGCGCCATGTTTCGCGTTAAGGTGAGTACTCAATCAATTGTTATTTTAGGTTCAATAATGTGCTATTCTACATCTCAGATACCTAAGCATTACTAAGAAAGCTTGCGCATTATTAAAATTGCTAGTTTCTAATGTTTCTTTACGTATTTACTCATATGATACAGCGGGACTTCTGTGCTACATTTAGCGCGATGTGAAATTAGAATTCCTTCACCATTTAGTCACATGTAAGGCAATTATTTGTGTTAAAAGAGTATATATGGTCAAATTAAAACATAATGATGCACATTAATAGCTGCTGTCACTGTATTACTCATTTTGTTTTTCATTTTTAAACTTGTATAGGTTATGTATTAACCCATTTTGTTATTATTCTGCTTAGGTTTAAATGAGGCAGAAATTATAGCGCTACTGGAGAAACCCTTTGATCCAAATATATCCGACCTAGAAATTGAAGATGATGAACCCGAAGCTGACATTGAAGGTATCGCAAATTCAGGTAGCGGACGAAACTGCAGAGGAGGAGATTGAACCAGTTGAGCCTGTAAATCTTTCCTCTGCAAGATATCCAAACCAACATTGGAGGCATAAAAATGAGTAAGTTTTTTGGAATTAAACATTACATTTTTTAGCAAAACCAATGTTCCACAATTGCTTTCAATTCTTAATCTGGCTATTAGTTACCAGAGTAATAAAACATAGAGGAGATGTAATTATTATGTTGATGCTCCTCTCTGGCAAGGATTTGTCTTTAGGAGGACCTAATGCTTTTCCATCAAAGTTTATTATCTTAGTGAAGCACTCCTTCTCCTTGTTTAATTATGTAATTAATAACTTGTTTTCCTTGAATAATTGTTTCAGATTTTCACCACACTTGCCTACTGCTGGTTCAGGAATGTGAACTACTGATGAAAGCTGTGATGCTGATGCAGTTCAAAAACCCTTTGAGTTTTACAACAGAAAGGAACTGTTTCAAGAATTTTCATAAAGAAAACATGTTGGTGTATATGAATATTGATAACTGTCAATCTACTTAATATTGGCACATGTAATGTATTATAATTCATGTACTACAAACTAGTCAATAAAGTTAAATTGGTAAGGTGAAATTTGTCACATTTATTTATGTTCACTTTGTATAAGTAGAAACCTAATGTATCACATATGATGCATGTTCTATAGACTTTATGAATAAAAGAAAAAAATGTGATGTAAATATCAGTTTCATATGTAACACACTGACAAAATTTTCACTTGAGTTACAATGTAAACTTACTCTCAGGTCTCTAGAAGTTATCTGATTTCGGAGCCTTCCTCCTTGATCATCGGAAAAGACCTCAGAATCGCATATCCTTATATACTGATTTGCTTAGTTGTTGTGACCATGCAGTTTATATTTTGGTTTCTTTACATCCTACTGCTTTTTAGAGCTGGTAGGAATTTATTTCTGATTAGCACCAGTCACATTATTACAATATCGTATTCTCGCGTGATAATTAATTTTGTTATCTCTACGAGGCATTTGCGCTTTCTTTGTCTCCGGAAAAATGGTTCTGAGGACGATTGTGATTTTGACTTGTTTTATTCTGTATGCACCATGGGTACCCCCGTTTCATCTGTTATTGTCTCTTACTGACTGCTACTGCATTGTATTACTTCGATTTGAAAAACAATTAACAATTGGATTACATGTGAACACGTTTTCGTTGTGCAACTATTAGTTTACTCTTTATATCGGAAACCAATTGCTCTTTTACACTAGCCGTGCGTAGGACGCACTATGGAAGGTTGAGTCGGACTGAAAAATTTAATGCCATAGCCGGGATTGGAACCACGGATCGTCTGGTCTCCATCCAGTCGCTCTAAATCATTGAGCTACTATGACCAACGTACGGGCATAACATGAAATTCTCCATCTGAAAAATACGAGTCAGTTGGAGAATTTAATATCCTTCTGGGGCACGTTGGCCATTTTTAATAAATAGAAAAACAAACAAAACCAATCAATTTCTAACAAAGCCAAAGATAAAATATGGAAAATTTTAATTAAAAATCCATAATTTATTCCAGAAATCCCATGTAAAACTGCAGTAGCAAATTTTAGATTACTTACGGTACATGATTATTTGGCCAAACACTTACACGGAATAGGAATTTATACAAGTCCAAATTGTCCTCTGTGCAACAAAGAAGAGGAAATGACTGAAGAGCATCTAACCAGTGAAGTCCTACCTGCCGGACCCACTACACAGAAATATTGGAGAGCAAGAGAGCTAATGGATTCATTGCCAAAGCCTAGCATTTGAAAACAACAACAACATTTTTCAGTCTGAATCTATCCGTTCACTCTTTGTATTTTCTAGAAAATTTCAGATTATTGGGCAAATAACCTCTTAATCGCTCATGGCAGAAGTGGAAATAACAATTTATTTGAAATTTTATGCAACTATCTCACACTGTTTAACTGCTTTCGGTATTGTATTTGTCTGTTGCTAGTTGAATTCTGATCTGGAATTGAACCCACTGCTCCTAGTTCTGAGATAGGAATAAACTCCTAAGCACTGCAATAATATTTCATCATCGATAGTGTCTTTCGTAGTCATTCAAATGCTTGTTTTCTAAGGATTTTTCGGATGCCAACATCCCCAGTTCATATGATAAAATCCTTGTTTTATAATATTTATATCATATGGACTTTTCCCCCTAACCACCCTCAAATACAGGAGCTATATATAAAAAGCATTAGGTGTTTGTAGCAGGCTGCATTACTAGGTGGAAAATGTGTATGTTGTGTGGTTTATCTATTTGTTTTTAGAATACATATCAGAAGTTTGCGTCGAAAAGAAATTTCTATACATTTTCTGATAGTAGTAAGTATATCCACATTGTTATTGTTCACAATATGTGCACTTTTAAGACATTCAGAACATAAATTAGTCCACATCTTGCAATATTTATTTTAATCTCTTTGCTGAATGACTTATTCAGTGATTTTTTAAAAAAAAAAATTTTTCAATTTCTGCTTCTATTTTCCATTAGCTGTTACATTAGTAACCAATTCATCTGTTCATGTTTCACTTTGGATATCATCTAAGTTCTCAATTACTACTGACATTTGCTTTGCTATTATCTCAGCTATGTTCTCACAGTTGGATTCCAAATTTTCAAGTTTATTGCTTGCAGTTATGTTCATTGAGCTACATTTTTTAATTTCATTAATCTAATTCGCCAATATGTCTTTTATACATACAATTGTTTCCGTCTGAAGGTTGTTTGCCCAGATCTTATCTAGTCAGTTGTTACATTTAAATTGGCCTCTAACTAACCATGCTTGTCATTTATCTCAGTAGCAATCTGCTCCTACTTTCTAGATATTTCTCTAGAATTTTTTATTTGGGTTTCGTTATTGTCCCTCGTAATTTCTAGCTGATCACTGACCAATTTGTTCTATTTTTCAGTGATATTCCTGGCCATTTCTACCTAATAATGAGCAACCTTTTTCTGCTGTTTCTTAATTTCTTTAATTTTCAGAGCTAATTTTTCAGATATTTTGTCCAACTTTTCTGTAATTTCCAGTTTCACCTTTCTTAACAAACTAGTCGTTTGCAGGTGTTCCTGACTAACATTACCCTGTTCAGCTTTGTCTGTATTCCCATATTATCTTTTGAATCAATTTCTGGTTCACTTTCTCTACTCATTTCCTTTGATTTACTTTCTACTACCCAAACACTTCTCAGATGCATAGAGTAATATTTTAATAATTCTTTTAACTATTAATTTTCTACATGTAAAACGTAAATCGTGATACCTTAAAAGAAATTATTTTTGTACTTAGATGGGACAGACGTCTTTTTCTCTCTTTTGCCTTGTAATCCCTAGGTTCTGTTGTTAGACCCTCGTAGTGATATTTTGGCCCCAAATGTTCTGACATTCTAGAAGCTAGACAATCTGAGAGGATTATTTGATCTTTTTGATCACTTTGTATGTTTAAGTTATTCATTTGTTTTTCCAAATCCTATTCCTTGGCCAAATGTTCTGTACTATTTATGTAATACTATGGGAATTTATAATAGATTGCTTGTGTTATGCCTTTTAGTGGATTGCTTAGCTGGCTCGTGAGAATTAGGCTCGGGTCACTGGATCTGATGTAAATTACTTGAATACTAACTCAAATTTAAAGTTCAATTAATATTACGTTTATTAATTTCGTGATTTTTGTAAACTAAGTAAAAATCACGCAGCGAAATACACAAATTGCATGAGCAGATAATATCCCATTACCTTTTACTTAATACTCATGGCGTTTTCCTTTCACCTTAACCACCATTAAAAATAAGCTTTTACAAGATATTCTTCTATCTCTTCTGCGTCTTGCTTATTCTGAAAAGTTTTAGGCATCTGATTCATTCAAAGTTACGCTGTTCCTTTTGTTTTCTTGTGCATTCTACTGTACTGATTCATTCATGACTTCCCTCCGTTATTCTATTAATCTTTAATCAATAATGTTTGTTTACTGTATATTTTTGCAAGTTATTTTAACATAAATTATACTTATATAACTTATTTTAATATAAGTTACTTACTAAAATTACTCTCATTTTAAATAATTCCGATTCCTGACAGGTTGATTCAAACTGATTTACATTATCCATATTTATACATAGAGTAGAATGGTTATATGCTTCCAGAAAGTAATTCTCATATATGTTACTCATTATAGTTCCTAATTTATTCAAAGTCATGTATATTAATTAATGCAATACTGATGTTAAAATTTTGTGGTATGAAATAACTTTCCAGATGTAAGTAATGAGCAGAATGTTATATAAAACTGGAATATACTAAAATATGAATTTAGTTTAAGTACACCTTTGTAGTTACATTCCTCACAATATATTTCATAGTGAATGATTTAGTCGAGCATCTCAAAGACAAAATACTCTATGCAGCAGAACAGTCTATTCCTCGTTCCTCTGAGCATCCCCACCGACATCCTAAGCCCTAGTGGACGCCTGATTGCTGGAACGCTATTCGTGCTCGAAGGCGTGCTGTAAGGGTTTTCCAACGCCACCCTACGCTGGAGAACCTGATTCAGTAAACGAAAATGCGTGCTAGGTCCAGGTAAATAATTAAGAATTGCAAAAAGACATCTTGGAACACATTCGTGTCCTCTTTTAATCGCCATATACCTTCTTCTGTTGGATGGGATAAGATTAGGCGTGCAGCTAGAAAAACGATCTGCTTGCGGATCTCTGGCCTGAAAACTTCTCCAGGAGTTGTTGTGGATCCGTTTGATTTGGCTAACACCCTTGGCAGTGCTTTCGCTCACGTGTCTAGTTCAGAAAACCATGCACCGTAATTTCTCTTCATTAAGAGCCAGGTGAAATCTCAAGGTTTCTGCTTTCATTCTGGAAACCTTGAAGACTATAACCGCCTTTTCTCCCTGGCCTAGTTAGACCACGCTCATTCATCTTCACGAACCTACGCACCTGGGCCGGACGGAATACACGTACGAATGTTACAACAGCTCTCTCCTGAAATCAAGGAATTCCTGCTGGTTGTCTACAATCGTGTCTGGGTTGATGGCACTTTACCTGAAAGGTGGTGCGAAGCCACCATCATACCCGTTTTAAAACCCGGAAAGGACCGACATATTTCCTCTAGCTACCGTTCTATTTCCCTCAGTAGTTGTACATGCAAGGAGATGGAACGCATGATAAACGGGCAGTTGGTGTGGTGGTTGGAGCGACACAACCTTCTTACCAACATGCAATGAAACTTTCGTCGACGACGTTCCACAGTGGATCATCTTGTGTCCATGTCGACACATATAATGAACGGATTCCATAAGAACTCTCAAACCATTGGGATCTTCTTTGATCTGGAGAAAGCTTATTAAATGTGTTGGCGGGCAGGAGAATGCACTCTGCATTCCTGGAACTTTCGTAGGTGCCTTCCGCTGTTCCTCCAGGAGTTTATGAAAGTCCGCTGTTTCCGATTTCGGGTCGGCTTGGTTCTTTCCAGTCGCTTTCTTCAAGAAAGCGGTGTACCACAGGGATCGGTACTCAGTGTCATACTGTTTTTCATTGCTATCAACTCTATCTCGCAGTGTGTTTCTCCAGGGTTCTCATCACGCTTATACGTAGATGACTTTGTCGTCTACTGCACTTCTCATCGCATATCGTTTCTGCGGCGCCGTATACAGCAAAGCTTAAATAATCTTCATGAATGGAGCTTACGACACAGCTTTCGATTCTCAGCTGGGAAAACAATCTGCGTGAACTTTTGGCGCCATCAGAGTCGAATTCCACCCACACTCCGACTGGGTCCATATCAACTCCCTTTTGCACATGAGACGAGATTCCTCGGTTTGATCTTTGATAGGAAACTTAGCTGGGCTTCGCATATCATACAGTTGAAAGCACGATGCGACCGCTCTTTAAATCTCTTATGGGTGCTAAGTCGCAAATCGTGGGGAGCGGATCGGACAATGTTGCTGCGAATCTATCGCGCACTGATCCGAACCAAATTAGACTATGGCTGTATCGTGTTTGTCTCAGCACGGCCGTCGGTGCTGCAGAAGTTAGACACAGTCTATAACGCTGGCTTACGGTTAGCTATTGGCGCCATCCCAACCAGCCCTGTAATCAGCCTTTACGACGAATCTGGAGAACCTCCTCTGCGGCATCGGCGTGATATTTTACTTGCGATCTATGGCTGTGGACTTCACTTCATGCCTGCCCACTCAACATTTGCGTCTTTTGTCGCCACCTTTATGGACGCGGGTTATAGGGACACCTCACGCTACACATAGCCACCCGGGTTTCGCGTTCGGGAGGTTTTTAGCAGGCTTGACATCACCCTGCCAAATATGTTTCCCAAGAGCGAGAAAGTGTACCCTCCTTGGTTGCCTAGCATATCTCCCGTAGATCTGGGCATGACGTGGTACGAGAAGTCTAGGATGGCTCCTTCAACTATCCGCAGTTGCTTTTTAGAAATTTTATCTCGTTATCAGGACCACTATTTAATATATACCGATGGCTCAAAAACCTTAATGGTGGTGGATGTGCTTATGTTCATGGATCCGAACGCTCTACATTCGGTTTCCATGGCAGCACCTCCATTTTTAGCGCAGAGCTTACCGCTATATACCGAAACATTTTATATATACGTCGACGCAATATTAGTGACTGCTTAGTTTTAAGCGGATCCCTGAGTGCCTTTCAAAACCTACGGCAGCTGCACAGCTACCATCCAATAGTACAGCGTATCTAGGAAACCCACCACGTTCTATACACTTCTGGTGTTAACGTGGTGTGCCTGGATTCCTGTGCACGTTGGCTTGCCGGGGAACGAAACATTGGATTTGGTAGCTAAGTCGGTGACGACCCAGCCCGGGGTATATATACAGCTGGTTACCCGAGAAGATTTTAAACTTACATTGCGGACAGCTGTAGAGTGCTGCTCGTGGGCACAGTGGTCTGCTCTCCGCAGGAATAAACTCCGATGCGTAAAGGAACTTCCGCTTCCGTGGGTAACCTCCTATCGTCCCTCTCGTAGGGAGTAAGTTCTTTTGGCTCGGTTACGCCTTGGCCACTGTTATTTTGCACATAGAGCCCTCTCCATCCGCCATATACTTGTGGAGAGTCTTAGCTTAGTACGTCTCCGCAGTTCTCTCCAGCTGCCGGTCAGCTTGGCGGAGATACTGGCGGATGACGAGACAGTGGTGGCCAAGGTTTTTAAATTGTTTTTACAGGTTTATTTTAGAATTTAGTGGTCCAGTTTTTTATGGCTTTTATTTTTTATTTTTAATCTCTTTGGCGTCTGCCATTTGTGTGTATACATTATATTAGTGATTTTATTTAGTATGTAGAGAACTTCTAGTTCTTTTTATCTGGGTTTTAGCGTGTTTCGTTTTAAAAGGCGCTAATGACCACGCAGTTGAGCGCCCTTACTCACACATCATCATCATCACCATCATCATAAATATTATCATCATCAGCATAATCATCACCATCATCATCATTTGAGGACGACATTTGCATCCATTAATAGGTCTGTACCTTTAAAAGGATTTAATGAATCGCATGGTAAAATACGATTGTGATATGTTAACACACTTCAAGTTTAATATTATCTATCCTGGTAATGCCCAGTCGCGAACGATTTTGGTATACATGCTCTTTAGAAAGCAGCACCTAATCTTCCAGGTTGGCATAGAAAGTCCACAGAAGATTTCGTTCATCTGGGTCGATTTTAATGAGACGCACAACTAATGAGCCGATAATATGATTTTTCAGGGCTCAAGCACATTTCGACTTTCTCTTGCGTCACATCTTGTTCATTGTAAATCTACTTGTGACTTCTGCTTCTCTTTGCTATTTCTAGCTCTTTACCCTTGGTGTCTCTTGCTTCTTTAGCCTCTTTTTCTTTAATTATTTCTGTTGTCTTTAACCAGTTTCCCTTAAATGTTTGCGTGTTCTCTTTTATGTTTAATTGGCTTTGCGTTTTTGTTTCTCATTGTTACTTTTCTGACCTTTCTTCCTTTACTTGTATTTCTTCTACTATTATTTTCATTTCTCATTCTTAGTTTTCGATACCTTCCTCTATTTACCATTTTCTTCTTCTTTAGTTTCTTCTACTGCTGTTGCTTTTCAAGGTTCTTAAAATGGTTTGTGTTTGGTATGCAACGTTTTAAGCTTCTAAGACCTTTAAGTATTGAATTTCCACTCTTTAGCTTTTATGTTCGTTTCCGCTTTTTGATTATACAACAAAAGACTCTTTGCATCTCTCATTTTTTACAAACCTATGCTAATAGTTTCAATGAAAACCCTTCTTGAGTTGGGAGCATTACAGATACCATGGGCATCTTGAATTTTCTGTGTATAGGCTTCTAAATCATTTTCATTTTCATTGAATACTATGAAGCTGCGAAGCAATGAAAGTTAACTAAAATGCGTATTAGAGAAGAGATGTGATAATACTGAAAATATATAATTGGACTGGAGCCTTAACTATTTCTGCGGCATTGTCTTAGGTTCATTTCCATTTCAAATATTTTCGGCACCCCCTTTTTAGAGGGTATTACTTTCAAATTGAGTTTCCATTGTGAAATGTTGAAATATTCAAATTATAAATATAAGCATCGATTTTTGAATATCCGTTTTTCTAAGGTAACGTTCTGTCATACATTCCTTATAGTCTCCACAACAAATTTTAAGGCATGTTATTCCACTTGTAATTTATTGAAATAAAACAATATTTTAAAAGTAAAAGTATGACCACATAAGTATTGGAAGTTCAAGTTCAAAGTTTGTATCTTTTCAGGTATATAAAATTTTGAAAATCATTTCATGGAACCTCCATCCTGCAGAGCAATGATAAAAAACTGTTGAAAAAATAGGAAATGATTAACTAAGCTGTAAATTTCTGACTAAATTGACAGACTATTTTTCATTTAAATCCCACGAAGGTCATCTAAAAATACAGGAGCTTGAAAATATATAAGTTAATTATAGCCAGTTGCCAACAATATTCCTATTAGTTCAAGGTTTTCAGTATCTACCTTGGTACGGTTATAGCGTCCAAGTAACATAAGTTATATCTAAGGAAAAGTGAGTGGGATATCTGGGCATATCTTTCTAGCCTACCAAGTAATGACATCGCAAAAGTTGGCACAAGATAAATATAATTATTTTTGGCCATCGCCACAAATAAAGTCATTCAGTTATTACATTTATAAATACTTAAAAGTTAGGCATACAGTCACAAAAACTATAATATGCTGTAGGCAGTGTGAATATAATGGTACTTAAGACGTTGGAATGGAAAATACGATACACACTATCCCTGTGCTTTAAACATATATGTGCCTAGTTACTTCCATAATGTACTCATAAAGTAATATATAATTTTATAACGTAAGGAATTAACAATGTAATTCTTATTCTTCGTTTCAGAGCTGTAATACTCTAAGTAGTAGGTTAAAATGAACGGTTCCAGAACAGCAGTTTATGGGCAAGATGGCGGCCGTGTGCAATCTATGTATTTAAATCATTTATTGTCCTATTCAGTTTATTTGTTTTCTGCTTTGGGATACTGGGGTGTCTATTGAGGCTTCTCGTGGTGTACTTGGCGGCTTTTGGGACGTATTTACTGGCTTTTACTGTATTTAGAGGCTTTCAGGGCATCTTTAGGTGCTTTATGATGTATTTAGGGGCTTCTTGGTGTGTATTTATAGGCCGTTGAAATGTATATAACGGCTTAGGGAGGTATTTAGAGGCTTTAGGGTGCATTTAGGAACTTCTTGCAATGTATTTGGAGGCTCTTGGGACATATTTAGTTGCTTGAGATGCATTTAGAGGCTTCTTGAGGTGATCTAGGGGATTTGGAGAAGTATTTGATGGCGTCTTGCTGTATTTAGTTTTCAGTGTATTTAGAGGCGTTTGCGATATATTTACTGGCTTTCTGGCGTATTTAGAGAATTTTTATGCGTATTCAGGGTGTTTTTATGTATTTAGAGATTTTGAGACGTATTTAGTGACTTTTGCTGTATTTAGAGGATTTTTAGACGCAGTTAGAGGCTTTTAAGTGTATTCAGAGGCTTTTGGGAGGTTTTTACTGGATTTTTTTGTGCATTTTGTGGCTTTTAGGACGTATTTACTGGCTTTTGCTGTATTTATTAGCTTCTTGGGCTCTATTTACTGTCTTTTGGATATGCTTAGTAGAGTTCAGCTGTGTTTGACTTACCGTAGTTCATGATGTTTTTAACCATTTCAAACGTTTACACCTCATTTTAAAATCGACGTTTCTAACACATTAAACTATCCTAAGTCCTACCCCTCAGCTCAATTATTTCCAATATATAATAAGCTAGCCTAATCTAACCCAACACAAGTCTTCCTCTTATGCTTTACTATTTCACCCTATTATAAACTAAGCTAACCTAAACTAACCTATCCTAACTATGCTATTCTCCAGCACTTTAACCAAACCCAAGTCCTAATCTTAGGCTCCACTATTTCACCTCATTATAAGCTAACCTAACCGAATACTTTAACCTAGTCCAATTCCTACTCTTGTGCTTTACTATTTCACCCATTATAAGCTAACCTAACCTAACCTATCCTTACTGTGATATTCTCCTACACTTAAACCAAACCCAAGTCCTAATCTTAGGCTCCACTATTTCACCTCATTATAAGCTAACCTAACTTAACACTTTAACGTAACCCAATACCTTTCCTTATGCTTTACTATTTTACCCCATTATAAGCTAACCTAACCTATCCTAACTGTGCGATTCTCCAACACTTAAACCAAACCCAAGTCCTAATCTTAGGCTCCACTATTTCACCTCATTATAAGCTAACCTAACTTAACACTTTAACGTAACCTAATACCTTTCCTTATGCATTACTATTTTACCCCATTATAAGCTAACCTAACCTATCCTAACTGTGCGATTCTCCAACACTTAAACCAAACCCAAGTCCTAATCTTAGGCTCCACTATTTCACCTCATTATAAGCTAACCTAACCTAATACTTTAACCTGCACCAAGTCCTACGCTTGTGCTTTACTATTTCATCCCATTTTAAGCTAACCTAAACTAATACTTTAACCTAGCCCAATTCCTACTCTTGTGTTTTACTATTTCACACATTATAAGCTAACCTATCCTATCCTAACTATGCGATTCTCCAACACCTTAACCAACCCAGGGCCTAATCTTAGGCTCCACTATTTCACTTTATTATAAGCTACCCTAACCTAATACTTTAATCTAACCCAATTCCTACTCTTGTTCTTTACCTATTATAAGTTAACCTAACCTAATAATTTAACCAAACACAAGTCCTACACTTGTGCTTTACTATTTCATCCCATTATAAGCAAACCTAACCTAACTGTGCTTTTGTGGTTAATTTGCTACATTGGTTACATTTTGTGATTACATCAGTTAATTGTTTCCGTTGGTTCCGTGTTCTCGTTGGTAGTTTGACTACATTGGCTAATTGATCAGGTGTGGTTACCTAACCTATCTTTGTGTTGCTTTTGAATCATTTGTTTTTCACATTGTATTCTTTGCACTTACCTCGCTTCCACTATCCTCTTTTATGAAGCTTTAAACCTAACACGGCCTGATACTCTAACCACTGATTCTGAAGCACTTGTAGATAAATTTTATGTGGGACATTTTGTGAATTCCCTTAGGATATCCGCCTCCCAAGCTTTTACTTGTGTTTGTATAAAGTAAATTGGGGTATACTTAGCTTGTAGTTCAGTAGTAGACGCCTCTCCTCTTTTATCTGGGCTGGAGACCAGCACTAGAATTTAATCCTAGTGGCAGAGTTAACGCCTTCCTCCATTTTTGTTATTTCTTCTTTCTTCCTCAGGCGTCGTGAGAGTCGTAGGATAGATGTCAATTGTGTAAATATTCATTCTGTAGCTTAGCTTACAGAGATAACCATTATCTTCTGATCTAAGTTGTCCCCTGTTGCACACTTTCTGCAATCCTATAGTGTCTGTACGCGTATGTTGATACTCCATCCTCAGCAATCACTCTCTTGTCGTCATGAGGCGATAGGGCTATTTTGTTAGCTTCAACTGTAGAAACATTATGTTTTCGGGATAGGATTAAGTTCATAGGAGTTCTTAGGATCTTTTGGGTTTTAAGACATTCCACATAGCTATCGAAGTTGATGTACTGCCTGATTGCGCTACGCTTTATGCCTTTAATCTTCTTGATTACACCTCCATCTATGTCGAGAGCATACATCTTAGGTCTGAGCCCTACAAAACGACAAATAATTTTTCCATTTGCTTCATCTTTAAATTTCCCCAAAACTTTCCTGTTTTTTGTAGAATGACATATATGGTCGACAGGATAATCAGCAGTATCCAGATGCTCCAGAAAACGTAACTTATCCTGGTATATATCTTTTGTAGTCACTCTATGGATGAAAGAGTCTGCATCCATGTACATGAGTTTTGGATTTTCAGTCCCGTAATACGGCAATAACACATCATAATGATATCGATACATCAAGGTTTTTGAGATATCCAGCACACACATCCCAATGTATATAGGTTTGTCAAACACTATCTCTCGCGAAGCCATGTGTACTGCAGCCAGATTAGGTCCATATATAGTTCGATCAATGAACGTAGGCTTAGCAACCAGTTTTCCCAATGTCTTACAATCGGTAACAAGTCGTATATTCATTCGGTTTCTTATATTCTCCATAGTTTTTCCGAACATTGCATTGTTAAAAAGTTTGTACAGATCCTTCTCGAAATCATTCCTAGATCCTTGTCGTAGTCCGTTATTGAATTGGACATAAGGCTTTAACCAGCACGACTGTCGAAATTGTAGTACACGATGGATTTTTATCAGTTTTATCCCATGATCAAGAGCTTGCTTCAAGGTCATGTAGTGCACCACATACTTAGTTCGTGATCCAAGGTGTGGAATTAGCTTCTTTGTAGAAGAATCCTTAGGCTTGATACACTCGGGCAGGAATGGTAAATCATTATGCAGCTCGTGAAGTTCTGTAGGATATTCAAGATCCACTTCTAAAATGTAGCCGAGAGGGTCATCTTCTCGAAGTATTTCTAGGTTAAAATCTGCAGGAGAAACCCACTCAAAACCCCCATAAGGAAGGGCGTGGCACATCGCCCAGCCATATTGGTTATTTGCGTCCTCGTACGTAATATATTGAGAGGGCTTACTTGAGTCATACTCCTCCATATAGATGTTGTTCGCCTTTACGTATCGATGAGACACTTGGCATAATCCTCCTCTTATGCCTGATTCAACCATGAGTAGCTGATCGTAATCCTGTAGCAATTCTAGTTCAATTCCTGTATACAGCAGCATTGCATCCCACGTAAGTCCAGGAGATGTGAAATAATGTGCAGGATCAACTTTATGCGTTTTCAGGGTCTGGTCTCTGAATGTCTCAAACACATCAGCTAGTAGAAGAACATCTGAGGTTAGATAGAGATCGCTATACTCTCCTAATGTTTTAATGTTGAACTGTCTCCATATACTTTTTGCATGTTCATACTCTCCATCACTAATTTCTTCTTTGTTCAGCTTGTTGTAGAATGCCTCCCTCGGAGGAAGTTCTGTTTCACCCAAAACATCCCACGATGTAACGTAATCGTAAGGGAAAACACCCTTACGTGTCATCGATTTGAATTGCTCTGCTCCAAAGTACTTTATGGTTTCAGGATATGATGTTAGATTTTTTGCTAGTTTATCCAAGCTGGTACTAAGGAAGCGATAGGTATCCACAAAGCGAAGTTTAATATTTCCAACATACTTGGAAAATGATATATAACTTTCCTCAGAGCTAGGAATAACTTCTACTCTATCGCTAGTACAGCCTAACTCCTTAACAATGAAATGGGAGTCATATCCACTCAGGTTATGTATGAAGACAGGAATATAATTAGGCGTTTTACAGGTTATATTACACTGATTATGTAGACTTCCTCGATATTCACCACTTATATGATCATGATCCCGTACTTTCCAGTTATCGTCGGTAAATTCTTTACCACATAAGTAGCATTGTGTAGAAGATTCGAATGATTTTTGCTGCTTATCTGTTAGAGTTAATGGAGCACCAGTTTTGTATACAGCATTAATCTTCTTTGCGAGAGAACTTACATACTCCATAAACTTCGGTGCAGCATCATAACCACGATATACATAGGGTTCAGTAGGAAGATCAGTCTGTAAACCTTCAATTATAGCTGAGGATTTGACATAAACACAGAAACTCATAGGAATATGCTTCTGATATGGAACTGTATAAGACGTTTCGGGATTAGAAGAACACCCGTGGTAAGGGGTAAGAATGCTTTCAAAGTCAGCGTATATGACATAAGGTAATTTCAACATCCTTTCATGATTCTTGAATCTAACTATAGATTTCTCCTTAGTTGGCATAATAATCTTAGCAACTCCGTGTTGGCTACATATTTTTCTATGTTCATTTAACCTCTCAACTCCTCCATTTCGATAATCAAAGTGCGTAAAACAGCGTTTACAGATGTAGAGTTTTCCTTCACGTTTGGTTTTTTGTTGATGAATAAGTCTCTCGAAATTCTTTATATAAACGTAATGATGACGTCCAGCTGCATCACTTAATAAAAGCAGGTCACGATGGTCGGACAGTTCTTCATCGATAACCTTCAAAGGAAACACTTGATTTTTCTCATCCAGTCCGAAAACATTTATAGATATGCTATTTCTTCGTTCAAATTTCGGAATATCAGTCAGGCTCGTAGGAAACGAGACGCAGGAAAAGTCATATCTCTCTTGAAGATCCTTATACTTGTTAACACGATGAGGATTCTTTTGAATTAAGTTGGCGAGAACAGCATACATAAAACACTTTTCATCTTCATAATTCTGTGGATTTATGCAGGCTCCTTTAGCTCCAATAGAGGTCGGTAGAGGGATGTAACTGCTTCCTCTTAGTCCATTATTCTTGTTGATTTTAACTCGAACCCCGTCAACAGCTAATAAAGCCCAGTTGCTTCCTTTAAGTTGACTTTCTTCCATTTCAGTACAAAGTTTCTTGAATTTCCTCTCCAAGATGGCATCCAAGTCACTTTCTAAAAATATTGCTTGATTTTGTGTTTTAAATGCTTTATCAGTAGTGTCACCAACGGCATTCACAAACTGACATTCAGCCATGATGTTAATTTTCACACATTTATGAACCCTTAGCTCCTTCTGAATGGCTTGAATTATCCGCTGTTTTGATTCTTGGAGATATGTGTTCAGGTCTTGGCATGTAGAGCATTGGATGAAATATGATTTCAGTCGATCCTGGAAAGCTGTTTCATATTCTACGACATCATCTTCATCAGGAACCATTAACAGCAATTTATGTTTGGTAGGTTCGATCTTGAGTTTCTTAGCAGCAATTATTCTCTCGCATCGTTCTTGATGCACATCTCTGCGATTTTCAGTACCATAAACGTCAGCACAATGTTTACATTCATAATACTGACCGCAGACCAGCTCGTGTCTCTTTTTATGGTAGTTTTTCAGGAAACTCTTATCACATTTACCACACTTAAATTCTGGAATAGCAGTGTCTAATAGAGCTTCCATTGCTATAGTTTTCGTTGTGTGCAGGCTAATTCTCGGGGAATATGTTGCTAAAGTAAGTGTCTGATGCACCTTTTCACTTCTCTTCTTCACCTTGATCAGTTATCAGCGCTACTGATGATAAATTTCACTGTAGAAGCTGTTCCGCTAAGCTATAAACACACTAGCGTAATTACAATCTAAGCTCGATCAAGCTCTCTTTATACACTTAGCGCAGACCTAATAGAAAACTTCATCATCCCCTCCACCAACGGGATTCGAAGGTGGCGCTACTATCGGAGAAAGCCTAAAAGAAAACTTCATCATTCCCACCAATACCGGGGTTCAAAGGTGGCGCTTCTATCGGAGAAAACCTAAAAGAAAACTATTATCTTGCTACCACAGGGGTTAGAAGATGGATCTACTATCGGAGAAAACCTTAAAGAAAACTCTATTCATTTTTGCAGTTTACGATTATTCTTTATCTAGTGTACAAATCACATGAGAGAAAAAATTAGACAAATTAAAATTAAAAAAGGCAATAAATAACTAGATTTGAAGATAAAATTTAGACAATTCAAACGAGTATAAACATGACTAAGCTACGCCTTTTAGTTTTAAAGTTACATTAGGAGCACCCATCACCACCCTTAGGCATCTCTCCATCTTCAATCATACCTTCTGGGAGCCTTTTGATACATCTCTTAATATAACAGTTCGATTTTTCTCAAGTTCATCTATTACACCGTTTAACTCAGCTACGGGGCACCCTTAGAATCCTTCACTTCATCCTCAAACACACCTTCTTGAACCCTTTTGATATATTTTAACCTATTTATGTTTGTTGCTACGGGCATCCGTTCTCTTTTCTTAAGCTAAATTATTACGTCCTCTTGTTATGTCTGAGTCTCATGCTTATATATTAAACTCTGTGATTAAGTATTTTGATTTGAAAGTCTATGTATATCGGTTAAGGTAAACATCTCTTCTCAACATGAGATAAGTCATGATGTATGATCTTATGGGGTGAGGTATATATGTATACGCTATTTCATTGCGCTAACATTATTAGTTCAAGAGTTATTTAAGATTCAAGTTATTGCGACAGAAGCGGTAATCGAACCACGGGTCTGTAGGATACGGAATCACAAATCATTCACAGCATATGTTGAATGAAAAAACCTGCGCTTTCCCCTGCTGTTCTATGTGCAATAGATCAGAAATAGAACACAATTACATAATTTAATGGACGATGGGAACTGAACCAAGGACCTTCTCAGGTAAACAGTATTAGGGTATGATTAACTACGCTAGGTACCACCATATAAATTTTATTTCGACGCAGTAGGCCCATGGATTACAGAGATATTCAGATTAACTGATACAGGACTCGAACCAGGGACCCTTGAGCTACACATTGTCAGCACGTGATTAACTATGAGAAGCATAACCATATAAAGGTTATTTCACTTCTCTAGACCCACTGGTTACAGAGATATTTAAATTAAACAATTCAGGACTCGAACTAAGGACTACAGGAACACAGTATAAACCCTGCAGACCCCGTTAACCACATGTAAGTAATAAAGTTTATCCGAACTCTCTATCATAATTAGTTTCGAAGTTATTCCAATATAAGCAGTACTCTTTTGCGCGAGAGTCGAATCTGGACCGTTGATAAAACTACAAGTCACAGACAGTCAGTAAGGGCATGGGCACCCCTTACCTGGCGGTAAAAGGTACCATGCATCGTCTTTCCACCCCTGGTCGGCATCCCATTGTTTACGCACCCTCTTTATTTATCACATGCAGGTGTGCCGGCGTCTTGTGACAGGGGTTTGACAGGTCATCAATCAAGTAGTAGTTGGTAAATGGGGACTTTGGAACAATGGAATATCTAATTTGCATATAAATTGAAAGGGGCGGGGTAAGGGATAGGGTAACCTTTTACCAACTACTACTTGATTGATGACCTGTCAAACCCCTGTCACAAGACGCCGGCACACCTGCATGTGATAAATAAAGAGGGTGCGTAAACAATGGGATGCCGACCAGGGGTGGAAAGACGATGCATGGTACCTTTTACCGCCAGGTAAGGGGTGCCCATGCCCTTACTGACTGTCTGTGACTTGTAGTTTTATCAACGGTCCAGATTCGACTCTCGCGCAAAAGAGTACTGCTTATATTGGAATAACTTCGAAACTAATTATGATAGAGAGTTCGGATAAACTTTATTACTTACATGTGGTTAACGGGGTCTGCAGGGTTTATACTGTGTTCCTGTAGTCCTTAGTTCGAGTCCTGAATTGTTTAATTTAAATATCTCTGTAACCAGTGGGTCTAGAGAAGTGAAATAACCTTTATATGGTTATGCTTCTCATAGTTAATCATGTGCTGACAATGTGTAGCTCAAGGGTCCCTGGTTCGAGTCCTGTATAAGTTAATCTGAATATCTCTGTAATCCATGGGCCTACTGCGTCGAAATAAAATTTATATGGTGGTACCTAGCGTAGTTAATCATACCCTAATACTGTTTACCTGAGAAGGTCCTTGGTTCAGTTCCCATCGTCCATTAAATTATGTAATTGTGTTCTATTTCTGATCTATTGCACATAGAACAGCAGGGGAAAGCGCAGGTTTTTTCATTCAACATATGCTGTGAATGATTTGTGATTCCGTATCCTACAGACCCGTGGTTCGATTACCGCTTCTGTCGCAATAACTTGAATCTTAAATAACTCTTGAACTAATAATGTTAGCGCAATGAAATAGCGTATACATATATACCTCACCCCATAAGATCATACATCATGACTTATCTCATGTTGAGAAGAGATGTTTACCTTAACCGATATACATAGACTTTCAAATCAAAATACTTAATCACAGAGTTTAATATATAAGCATGAGACTCAGACATAACAAGAGGACGTAATAATTTAGCTTAAGAAAAGAGAACGGATGCCCGTAGCAACAAACATAAATAGGTTAAAATATATCAAAAGGGTTCAAGAAGGTGTGTTTGAGGATGAAGTGAAGGATTCTAAGGGTGCCCCGTAGCTGAGTTAAACGGTGTAATAGATGAACTTGAGAAAAATCGAACTGTTATATTAAGAGATGTATCAAAAGGCTCCCAGAAGGTATGATTGAAGATGGAGAGTTGCCTAAGGGTGGTGATGGGTGCTCCTAATGTAACTTTAAAACTAAAAGGCGTAGCTTAGTCATGTTTATACTCGTTTGAATTGTCTAAATTTTATCTTCAAATCTAGTTATTTATTGCCTTTTTTAATTTTAATTTGTCTAATTTTTTCTCTCATGTGATTTGTACACTAGATAAAGAATAATCGTAAACTGCAAAAATGAATAGAGTTTTCTTTAAGGTTTTCTCCGATAGTAGATCCATCTTCTAACCCCTGTGGTAGCAAGATAATAGTTTTCTTTTAGGTTTTCTCCGATAGAAGCGCCACCTTTGAACCCCGGTATTGGTGGGAATGATGAAGTTTTCTTTTAGGCTTTCTCCGATAGTAGCGCCACCTTCGAATCCCGTTGGTGGAGGGGATGATGAAGTTTTCTATTAGGTCTGCGCTAAGTGTATAAAGAGAGCTTGATCGAGCTTAGATTGTAATTACGCTAGTGTGTTTATAGCTTAGCGGAACAGCTTCTACAGTGAAATTTATCATCAGTAGCGCTGATAACTGATCAAGGTGAAGAAGAGAAGTGAAAAGGTGCATCAGACACTTACTTTAGCAACATATTCCCCGAGAATTAGCCTGCACACAACGAAAACTATAGCAATGGAAGCTCTATTAGACACTGCTATTCCAGAATTTAAGTGTGGTAAATGTGATAAGAGTTTCCTGAAAAACTACCATAAAAAGAGACACGAGCTGGTCTGCGGTCAGTATTATGAATGTAAACATTGTGCTGACGTTTATGGTACTGAAAATCGCAGAGATGTGCATCAAGAACGATGCGAGAGAATAATTGCTGCTAAGAAACTCAAGATCGAACCTACCAAACATAAATTGCTGTTAATGGTTCCTGATGAAGATGATGTCGTAGAATATGAAACAGCTTTCCAGGATCGACTGAAATCATATTTCATCCAATGCTCTAAATGCCAAGACCTGAACACATATCTCCAAGAATCAAAACAGCGGATAATTCAAGCCATTCAGAAGGAGCTAAGGGTTCATAAAAGTGTGAAAATTAACATCATGGCTGAATGTCAGTTTGTGAATGCCGTTGGTGACACTACTGATAAAGCATTTAAAACACAAAATCAAGCAATATTTTTAGAAAGTGACTTGGATGCCATCTTGGAGAGGAAATTCAAGAAACTTTGTACTGAAATGGAAGAAAGTCAACTTAAAGGAAGCAACTGGGCTTTATTAGCTGTTGACGGGGTTCGAGTTAAAATCAACAAGAATAATGGACTAAGAGGAAGCAGTTACATCCCTCTACCGACCTCTATTGGAGCTAAAGGAGCCTGCATAAATCCACAGAATTATGAAGATGAAAAGTGTTTTATGTATGCTGTTCTCGCCAACTTAATTCAAAAGAATCCTCATCGTGTTAACAAGTATAAGGATCTTCAAGAGAGATATGACTTTTCCTGCGTCTCGTTTCCTACGAGCCTGACTGATATTCCGAAATTTGAACGAAGAAATAGCATATCTATAAATGTTTTCGGACTGGATGAGAAAAATCAAGTGTTTCCTTTGAAGGTTATCGATGAAGAACTGTCCGACCATCGTGACCTGCTTTTATTAAGTGATGCAGCTGGACGTCATCATTACGTTTATATAAAGAATTTCGAGAGACTTATTCATCAACAAAAAACCAAACGTGAAGGAAAACTCTACATCTGTAAACGCTGTTTTACGCACTTTGATTATCGAAATGGAGGAGTTGAGAGGTTAAATGAACATAGAAAAATATGTAGCCAACACGGAGTTGCTAAGATTATTATGCCAACTAAGGAGAAATCTATAGTTAGATTCAAGAATCATGAAAGGATGTTGAAATTACCTTATGTCATATACGCTGACTTTGAAAGCATTCTTACCCCTTACCACGGGTGTTCTTCTAATCCCGAAACGTCTTATACAGTTCCATATCAGAAGCATATTCCTATGAGTTTCTGTGTTTATGTCAAATCCTCAGCTATAATTGAAGGTTTACAGACCGATCTTCCTACTGAACCCTATGTATATCGTGGTTATGATGCTGCACCGAAGTTTATGGAGTATGTAAGTTCTCTCGCAAAGAAGATTAATGCTGTATACAAAACTGGTGCTCCATTAACTCTAACAGATAAGCAGCAAAAATCATTCGAATCTTCTACACAATGCTACTTATGTGGTAAAGAATTTACCGACGATAACTGGAAAGTACGGGATCATGATCATATAAGTGGTGAATATCGAGGAAATCTACATAATCAGTGTAATCTAACCTGTAAAACGCCTAATTATATTCCTGTCTTCATACATAACCTGAGTGGTTATGACTCCCATTTCATTGTTAAGGAGTTAGGCCGTACTAGCGATAGAGTAGAAGTTATTCCTAGCTCTGAGGAAAGTTATATATCATTTTCCAAGTATGTTGGAAATATTAAACTTCGCTTTGTGGATACCTATCGCTTCCTTAGTACCAGCTTGGATAAACTGGCAAAAAATCTAACATCATATCCTGAAACCATAAAGTACTTTGGAGCAGAGCAATTCAAATCGAAGACACGTAAGGGTGTTTTCCCCTACGATTACGTTACATCGTGGGATGTTTTGGATGAAACAGAACTTCCTCCGAGGGAGGCATTCTACAACAAGCTGAACAAAGAAGAAATTAGTGATGGAGAGTATGAACATGCAAAAAGTATATGGAGACAGTTCAACATTAAAACATTAGGAGAGTATAGCGATCTCTATCTAACCTCAGATGTTCTTCTACTAGCTGATGTGTTTGAGACATTCAGAGACCAGACCCTGAAAACGCATAAAGTTGATCCTGCACATTATTTCACATCTCCTGGACTTACGTGGGATGCAATGCTGCTGTATACAGGAATTGAACTAGAATTGCTACAGGATTACGATCAGCTACTCATGGTTGAATCAGGCATAAGAGGAGGATTATGCCAAGTGTCTCATCGATACGCAAAGGCGAACAACATCTATATGGAGGAGTATGACTCAAGTAAGCCCTCTCAATATATTACGTACGAGGACGCAAATAACCAATATGGCTGGGCGATGTGCCACGCCCTTTCTTATGGGGGTTTTGAGTGGGTTTCTCCTGCAGATATTAACCTAGAAATACTTCGAGAAGATGACCCTCTCGGCTACATTTTAGAAGTGGATCTTGAATATCCTACAGAACTTCACGAGCTGCATAATGATTTACCATTCCTGCCCGAGTGTATCAAGCCTAAGGATTCTTCTACAAAGAAGCTAATTCCACACCTTGGATCACGAACTAAGTATGTGGTGCACTACATGACCTTGAAGCAAGCTCTTGATCATGGGATAAAACTGATAAAAATCCATCGTGTACTACAATTTCGACAGTCGTGCTGGTTAAAGCCTTATGTCCAATTCAATAACGGACTACGACAAGGATCTAGGAATGATTTCGAAAAGGATCTGTACAAACTTTTTAACAATGCAATGTTCGGAAAAACTATGGAGAATATAAGAAACCGAATGAATATACGACTTGTTACCGATTGTAAGACATTGGAAAAACTGGTTGCTAAGCCTACGTTCATTGATCGAACTATATATGGACCTAATCTGGCTGCAGTACACATGGCTTCGCGAGAGATAGTGTTTGACAAACCTATATACATTGGGATGTGTGTGCTGGATATCTCAAAAACCTTGATGTATCGATATCATTATGATGTGTTATTGCCGTATTACGGGACTGAAAATCTAAAACTCATGTACATGGATACAGACTCTTTCATCCATAGAGTGACTACAAAAGATATATACCAGGATAAGTTACGTTTTCTGGAGCATCTGGATACTGCTGATTATCCTGTCGACCATATATGTCATTCTACAAAAAACAGGAAAGTTTTGGGGAAATTTAAAGATGAAGCAAATGGAAAAATTATTTGTCGTTTTGTAGGGCTCAGACCTAAGATGTATGCTCTCGACATAGATGGAGGTGTAATCAAGAAGATTAAAGGCATAAAGCGTAGCGCAATCAGGCAGTACATCAACTTCGATAGCTATGTGGAATGTCTTAAAACCCAAAAGATCCTAAGAACTCCTATGAACTTAACCCTATCCCGAAAACATAATGTTTCTACAGTTGAAGCTAACAAAATAGCCCTATCGCCTCATGACGACAAGAGAGTGATTGCTGAGGATGGAGTATCAACATACGCGTACAGACACTATAGGATTGCAGAAAGTGTGCAACAGGGGACAACTTAGATCAGAAGATAATGGTTATCTCTGTAAGCTAAGCTACAGAATGAATATTTACAAAAGTGACATCTATCCTACTACTCTCACGACGCCTGAGGAAGAAAGAAGAAATAACAAAAATGGAGGAAGGCGTTAACTCTGCCACTAGGATTAAATTCTAGTGCTGGTCTCCAGCCCAGATAAAAGAGGAGAGGCGTCTACTACTGAACTACAAGCTAAGTATACCCCAATTTACTTTATACAAACACAAGTAAAAGCTTGGGAGGCGGATATCCTAAGGGAATTCACAAAATGTCCCACATAAAATTTATCTACAAGTGCTTCAGAATCAGTGGTTAGAGTATCAGGCCGTGTTAGGTTTAAAGCTTCATAAAAGAGGATAGTGGAAGCGAGGTAAGTGCAAAGAATACAATGTGAAAAACAAATGATTCAAAAGCAACACAAAGATAGGTTAGGTAACCACACCTGATCAATTAGCCAATGTAGTCAAACTACCAACGAGAACACGGAACCAACGGAAACAATTAACTGATGTAATCACAAAATGTAACCAATGTAGCAAATTAAGCACAAAAGCACAGTTAGGTTAGGTTTGCTTATAATGGGATGAAATAGTAAAGCACAAGTGTAGGGCTTGTGTTTGGTTAAATTATTAGGTTAGGTTAACTTATAATAGGTAAAGAACAAGAGTAGGAATTGGGTTAGATTAAAGTATTAGGTTAGCGTAGGTTATAATAAAGTGAAATAGTGGAGCCTAAGATTATGCCCTGGGTTGGTTAAGGTGTTGGAGAATCGCATAGTTAGGATAGGATAGGTTAGCTTATAATGTGTGAAATAGTAAAACACAAGAGTAGGAATTGGGCTAGGTTAAAGTATTAGTTTAGGTTAGCTTAAAATGGGATGAAATAGTAAAGCACAAGCGTAGGACTTGGTGCAGGTTAAAGTATTAGGTTAGGTTAGCTTATAATGAGGTGAAATAGTGGAGCCTAAGATTAGGACTTGGGTTTGGTTTAAGTGTTGGAGAATCGCACAGTTAGGATAGGTTAGGTTAGCTTATAATGGGGTAAAATAGTAAAGCATAAGGAAAGGTATTGGGTTACGTTAAAGTGTTAAGTTAGGTTAGCTTATAATGAGGTGAAATAGTGGAGCCTAAGATTAGGACTTGGGTTTGGTTTAAGTGTAGGAGAATATCACAGTAAGGATAGGTTAGGTTAGGTTAGCTTATAATGGGTGAAATAGTAAAGCACAAGAGTAGGAATTGGACTAGGTTAAAGTATTCGGTTAGGTTAGCTTATAATGAGGTGAAATAGTGGAGCCTAAGATTAGGACTTGGGTTTGGTTAAAGTGCTGGAGAATAGCATAGTTAGGATAGGTTAGTTTAGGTTAGCTTAGTTTATAATAGGGTGAAATAGTAAAGCATAAGAGGAAGACTTGTGTTGGGTTAGATTAGGCTAGCTTATTATATATTGGAAATAATTGAGCTGAGGGGTAGGACTTAGGATAGCTTAATGTGTTAGAAACGTCGATTTTAAAATGAGGGGTAAACGTTTGAAATGGTTAAAAACATCATGAACTACGGTAAGTCAAATACAGCTGAACTCTACTAAGCATATCCAAAAGACAGTAAATAGAGCCCAAGAAGCTAGTAAATACAGCAAAAGCCAGTAAATACGTCCTAAAAGCCACAAAATGCACAAAAAAATCCAGTAAAAACCTCCCAAAAGCCTCTGAATACACTTAAAAGCCTCTAACTACGTCTAAAAATCCTCTAAATACAGCAAAAGTCACTAAATACGTCTCAAAATCTCTAAATACATAAAAACACCCTGAATACTCATAAAAATTCTCTAAATACGCCAGAAAGCCAGTAAATATATCGCAAACGCCTCTAAATACACTGAAAACTAAATACAGCAAGACGCCATCAAATACTTCTCCAAATCCCCTAGATCACCTCAAGAAGCCTCTAAATGTATCTCAAGCAACTAAATATGTCCCAAGAGCCTCCAAATACATTGCAAGAAGTTCCTAAATGCACCCTAAAGCCTCTAAATACCTCCCCAAGCCGTTATATACATTTCAACGGCCTATAAATACATACCAAGAAGCCCCTAAATACATCATAAAGCACCTAAAGATGCCCTGAAAGCCTCTAAATACAGTAAAAGCCAGTAAATACGTCCCAAAAGCCGCCAAGTACACCACGAGAAGCCTCAATAGACACCCCAGTATCCCAAAGCAGAAAACAAATAAACTGAATAGGACAATAAATGATTTAAATACATAGATTGCGCACGGCCGCCATCTTGCCCATAAACTGCTGTTCTGGAACCGTTCATTTTAACCTACTCATGCTCTTTAGAAAGCAGCACCTAATCTTCCAGGTTGGCATAGAAAGTCCACAGAAGATTTCGTTCTTCTGGGTCGATTTTAATGAGACGCACAGCTAATGAGCCGATATTATGATTTTTCAGGGCTCAAGCACATTTCGACTTTCTCTTGCGTCACATCTTGTTCATTGTAAATCTACTTGTGACTTCTGCTTCTCTTTGCTATTTCTAGCTCTTTACCCTTGGTGTCTCTTGCTTCTTTAGCCTCTTTTTCTTTAATTATTTCTGTTGTCTTTAACCAGTTTCCCTTAAATGTTTGCGTGTTCTCTTTTATGTTTAATTGGCTTTGCGTTTTTGTTTCTCATTGTTACTTTTCTGACCTTTCTTCCTTTACTTGTATTTCTTCTACTATTATTTTCATTTCTCATTCTTAGTTTTCGATACCTTCCTCTATTTACCATTTTCTTCTTCTTTAGTTTCTTCTACTGCTGTTGCTTTTCAAGGTTCTTAAAATGGTTTGTGTTTGGTATGCAACGTTTTAAGCTTCTAAGACCTTTAAGTATTGAATTTCCACTCTTTAGCTTTTATGTTCGTTTCCGCTTTTTGATTATACAACAAAAGA
This sequence comes from Mantis religiosa, assembly GCA_030765055.1. Lineage (NCBI taxonomy): Eukaryota > Metazoa > Arthropoda > Insecta > Mantodea > Mantidae > Mantis > Mantis religiosa. Next base: position 1,181,449 of record JAUKNK010000038.1, on the reverse strand, counting down.
CTCTTTGCATCTCTCATTTTTTACAAACCTATGCTAATAGTTTCAATGAAAACCCTTCTTGAGTTGGGAGCATTACAGATACCATGGGCATCTTGAATTTTCTGTGTATAGGCTTCTAAATCATTTTCATTTTCATTGAATACTATGAAGCTGCGAAGCAATGAAAGTTAACTAAAATGCGTATTAGAGAAGAGATGTGATAATACTGAAAATATATAATTGGACTGGAGCCTTAACTATTTCTGCGGCATTGTCTTAGGTTCATTTCCATTTCAAATATTTTCGGCACCCCCTTTTTAGAGGGTATTACTTTCAAATTGAGTTTCCATTGTGAAATGTTGAAATATTCAAATTATAAATATAAGCATCGATTTTTGAATATCCGTTTTTCTAAGGTAACGTTCTGTCATACATTCCTTATAGTCTCCACAACAAATTTTAAGGCATGTTATTCCACTTGTAATTTATTGAAATAAAACAATATTTTAAAAGTAAAAGTATGACCACATAAGTATTGGAAGTTCAAGTTCAAAGTTTGTATCTTTTCAGGTATATAAAATTTTGAAAATCATTTCATGGAACCTCCATCCTGCAGAGCAATGATAAAAAACTGTTGAAAAAATAGGAAATGATTAACTAAGCTGTAAATTTCTGACTAAATTGACAGACTATTTTTCATTTAAATCCCACGAAGGTCATCTAAAAATACAGGAGCTTGAAAATATATAAGTTAATTATAGCCAGTTGCCAACAATATTCCTATTAGTTCAAGGTTTTCAGTATCTACCTTGGTACAGTTATAGCGTCCAAGTAACATAAGTTATATCTAAGGAAAAGTGAGTGGGATATCTGGGCATATCTTTCTAGCCTACCAAGTAATGCCATCGCAAAAGTTGGCACAAGATAAATATAATTATTTTTGGCCATCGCCACAAATAAGGTCATTCAGTTATTACATTTATAAATAGTTAAAAGTTAGGCATACAGTCACAAAAACTATAATATGCTGTAGGCAGTGTGAATATAATGGTACTTAAGACGTTGGAATGGAAAATACGATACACACTATCCCTGTGCTTTAAACATATATGTGCCTAGTTACTTCCATAATGTACTCATAAAGTAATATATAATTTTATAACGTAAGGAATTAACAATGTAATTCTTATTCTTCGTTTCAGAGCTGTAATACTCTAAGCAAAAACGCTTCCGAAACATTGGGAGCAGAATCATTGGTGGAGCTGGTTTCGTAGTGTGCGGACTTGTGACCCTCCTTTCCGTGGCTTAACCACTGCCCTTTTTATCTATGGGGACATTAAAATAGTTGTTTGCAACAACAAAATATCACACCATTTAGATTAACTTTAAAAAATGCAAAATTTCATGATAGATGATATTCTTAGGTACACCAAAGTCTGTGGATTTGTTATGCAGACCTCCACTTTTAATTACCCCTCGCTACCCTGATTTAATTTCCAGATATTTTTATCTCTGGGTGCATTAAAAGAGAAAGCTTGTAAGACAGATACACGCAAATACTTTAGATGAACGTAAACGTAATATCCTCGATAGATGGTGCAATTTCTTAACTAGGAGCCAGGAAATTTTGCTTGTTTTATATGACCAAATTATAAGTGACTAACTTTTTAAGTGTTTATATTATGCGTCTTACAAATAACTTCGGCAGAAAGCTGTACTACATTTAGGTACTACTGACTTCCTATTACACGAAACGCCGATACAACAATCAGTCTAGGCAGCCGGCCGCATGTTGCTAAGAACACTTACACTTAATCTGTTATTTTGTTTTGTGTAAAGTTAAGCAAAAACAGGAAATATTGAGGCCAATGCATTGTGATTTGCATTTTATTGTCTCTGTAATGCTGTCTTAGCTTCCAACGTGCACATGCGTAGCTACAACAGAAAGAGTACTGAAATCGTTCTGCACAACATATACAATATTTATTAGAAAGTGGAAATCGTGCACGATAGGTTTGCTTCATAAAAACAGGATCCAGAGAGGATATACAGATTTACAGACCCATCAGCTTTATAATAAACCTGTATAAATGATTCACCAAACTATTGACCAGACGACTGACAAGAGCACTAGACGAAAACCAACCGGTAGAGCAAATTGGGTTTCGGTCAGGTTGTAGTACAATGTATCACATACAGGCAGTAAACCCGCTCATATGTAAAGTTCAAGAACCCAGTGCCAATATATATACTCGCTCTTCTAAAATTAATTCTTGCAATACTATACATTTTGTTAAGCAGAGCTCCAAATTCCGTTATAGGTATAAGAAGGGAAGCTTCAGTTTACTACAGATGTGAAATTAAAAAGTACAAGTAGGAACCAACATCCTGAGAGGTGTGAGAAAAATTACTACTTTGAGATGTATTTACAAGAAAATATCTATTATCAACTCTACTGCAAAGAGGGCGCCGGGGTAGCGCGGTGGTTTCGTTCGCGGCTCCCGTTCTAAGGGTCCCGAGTTCGATTCCCGGCTCTGGGGTTGGCGATTTTAAGTCGGCCCTATCCACGCCTTCACCTCTGTCTAGCACACGTGAAGTATCCCCTATGCCCAACGTGGTTCGGAGTCCACGGTAAAAACTGTAGGTCCTCTCACCTCACCGCCATCTTCACTATCACCCTATAATCGGAGGTAATGGACACCGCCCTCTGGGTGCCTCCACCTGAGAAATGGGTCCGGTCATCACTTGGTGGGGTGAGGTTACCCCGAAGGCAAGGTTGCCATGTGGGGAGTGTTAGTAACTAGCTAACTAACTAACTAACTCTACTGCAAAGAGCGAATGCATTTGTAAAAATCCAGTAACCCATAGTTCTTTTCTCATTCCTTTGACGTTCTTACCACATACTCAAAACATTAAACACACGATGCGCATAAAATTTTAACAAGATATGACAAACCGTTATTGAAATATTGATATTTTATTCACAATTAATCACTTTTTGGTAGACGTTGCAATATCAAGTACAGTGTGGAACACACGGAATATAGCGTCACTCCCAAAACTTTTAATTCCAGCTTAGTATGCAAACATTAAGAAAATTTTCTGCAGGAATTTATTGAATTTTATGGGTTAAAGAAGGGAAAATTATCCTATATATTATTACATTTTTAAGCCATTTTAATTCTAGCTATAGAATATTTGGTTTGCTCTGCTTGTTAACTTTGTGTTTTGTGACACGCGGTGGCACCCATTTGGTTTTCAGGTTTATCTATGTAGTATTACATGTATAATAACTCATTAATGTTTCAACTAGGTCGTCGTTTATTCATCAAAGGTTCCTTCCTATGGTGATGATGAAGTTCAATAAACAAATCTCACTTTCAGAGGAATATGTGTAATACTTTACAATACTAACGTCCCATTTGTTTTTAATTGTTTATTTAATACTCAAGGCTGATTGTATTTCTTATGATATTCTTATAATAATTGTTTTATAATGGAAGAAAATCTCAAGAGAGCATGAATATTTTATACTTTTACGCTCGTTTTTTCCACCCCTCCCCATTTTTTACAGGAATTTAATTATTGCAACATTTAGATGACGCTAACAGTTCTATGCAAAAGACAGCTATGAAAAATAATCAATTTTGTTTTCGTTATATATTGCTTTTTAACTAGTGTTCAACAACTTTTAAACGCAAAATCCCTAAAGCTCCCAATGCTCAAGGAGCATAGTAATAGTACAAATGCTCCGAAAACAAAATTGAGCGAAAAAGAGATCACTATCCAATGTGTTGCTTTATTTAAATGGATAAAGAACCAATTAAATAGTCATTTGAAGCGGTAATATTGTTGATATGGGATTCCAGTTTTATAGCATGAAGTTCTCTTTATAAGTGTAATAAAATACACAAAGTAAATAAATAAATTCGAACATTTTCAAAATATTTGGGAGGATATCACCATCACATTGCCTTAAATCATGTAGCCTCACAAATAAGATGTTGCCACAACAAGAAACCTATGGTAAGAGTTTTAAAAGTTTAATTCTGTTTGGTTATGGTACGGCCAGGAGAAAGGATGAATAGCGAGCCATCACTTGAATAAAGGTAACAGAACTGAATTCTTAAACGAACAGCATGGAATATATTGGAAAAGATTAATGCTACAAAAACGGTTAATGAAATTGTGGGCTACGACATCTATACTTTTTATGTATCAAGGATTTTTCTCAATCTTGTAGCTTATTACTTTTTGAAAAAGTAGTTTACAATGTAGGGGACTTTAAGGTCAATCCCAGGAGATTCAAGATATCTATTATGACATATCTTAATTATGTGATATTTTAACCGAATATTTAAAACCATATTTGAAAAAATAAAGAATAACTAAATATTCTCCATGTATAATAATTTGTAATAAAGAAAATAGTGGAATCCAAAGGGGAATAAACAAAAGAAACGTATAAGCAAACTGGAACAGTGATGAATTATGTTTAATTGATTGACTGATACTTTAAGGTGTACATTTTAAGTAAAATTTATTTTGCATGTATTTTGATTACATATTGATCAATTATGCCTTCCCCACGTATTTAAAATAGTTTCGTGGAAAATGAAATGTATATCTAGAATTGCCGCGGAAGGCCTTTGAAGTCCTCCTCATTCTCCATAAGTTTATCATAATTTATACCTGTAAGAAATAGACACAATGTTGCAAAACAAAAAATTTGAGTACCTCTAAGTCACACAACTTATATAACAGATTTAATAGTTGAATGCACTATTTTCTAGTTGTTCCTTGATATTCTTTCGTTCTTTTTTCTACTTCCGTTACATCCCGAAATCGGTGTTAGGAATTTTGGGGGTTTCACTAATCCGGAAATTTGGGGTGAGGTGGCCGAAGCATTAACCGATAGAACAAACCAGGGTTGAGGGGCAAGCCTAACTCCTGGAATGAGAGCGGTCTAGCCACTCTACTACGGCGCGGCCTTGATATTCATTTCAAAGCATTTCTCGGGTGGGAAGTTATTTTTATCTTTTCTACCTTGAATGTACAGTAAGTAAGGAAGTTATTGCATTCTACCCAAAAATTCTATACCGAGATTTAAGTGAAAATACACATTTAAAAAAGACATTTTTAGAAAAAAGATCCCTGTGCGTGCGTGTGTGTTTATGACTGTGAACAGAAAGGTTAAAAATCATTTAAATACCAATATTTAGTTCAGCATTCATTAGGATGTGTACGAGGGAAAAAGGTTACATTAACTCCTACGAATTTTGTAAAGAATTGACTAAAAAGTCAATTTGGATTTAAAGATGCACCTGTAAATAAAGGATATTAGTCAACAAATCATGCCATAATAGCAAATACTGCTTTTTTTGATAAAACATAGTTGAAGTGAATTCCAAGGAGCCCCACCTCCCACATATTCCTTTTACAAGGGAAATATTTCGAAACTGTTGATTTTCCCAAAAATGACTAACGATTTTGATTAAATGTGACATGTTTAATACATTTTTATGGTAAATGAGATATTTATCTTGAAGTAATTCCTCAGAAGTTTTTTCGTCTTTTTTTTTTTAATTTACGTCCTCCAAAGTTAAGTCATACCGCACGGTGAATAAAATGATGCTCATATGAGTCCAGGGTCCATGAAGATTAGAGCTGCCAACATTTGTCTTTTAAGGATAAGGGAACCCCTGGAAAAAACCTTATCCAGGTAACTCACCCTGGCCAAGATTCGAACTTGGGACCTCTTGAACGTGAGGCAGACACGCTACATTCTACGCTACCGAGGTGGGCGACCTCAGAAGTTCTTACATTTTGGAAGACTTTTATATAACTCAGAAACCATAAGTGAGACAAAATCTTGCTGCACAGATAATGTAGATGTCGTTAAAATATACGGTTTATTCCTCATACATTTCTATAGCGGAGTTCACCATTTTGAGATATTCTTTGTTGTTTGTCTGAATTTTCCGTTACTTATATGAAGTCGTTTTGCATTCTTTAATTCTTGACCATGCAAAGAGAACGGAACATCAAAGCACCACAAAGTGACCACTTTTTAAAGTGTTGACTAACGCTCAAGCTTACTACATGCTTATTATATTTCGCTTGCACTTACAGGAAAATTAGCAATAACATTTATCTGCATTAACATGAGGTACAATAAATAAATAAATAAATAAATAAATAAATAAATAAATAAATAAATAAATAAATAAATAAATAAATAAATAAATAAATAAATAAATAAATAAATAAATAAATAAATAAATAAATAAATAAATAAATAAATAAATAAATAAATAAATAAATAAATAAATAAATAAATAAATAAATAAATAAATAAATAAATAAATAAATAAATAAATAAATAAATAAATAAATAAATAAATAAATAAATAAATAAATAAATAAATAAATAAATAAATAAATAAATAAATAAATAAATAAATAAATAAATAAATAAATAAATAAATAAATAAATAAATAAATAAATAAATAAATAAATAAATAAATAAATAAATAAATAAATAAATAAATAAATAAATAAATAAATAAATAAATAAATAAATAAATAAATAAATAAATAAATAAATAAATAAAATCTGAATATTCTACCCCGGCACCTAGACAACTATACCGGGGCATATATCCAAATTTTCTCTTTATTTTTCCATAAAATCCTTACAAATGTTATAATTCTACAAATCTCTCAGAAAACTACTCTACAAAAATAAAATGAAATAAAATAACAGAAATAAACACAAAAAAAGCAAAAAACAAAAGAAAACAACTATAAAAATTACTATAAAAATTACAAAATCCTTATTTCCTAAATCTATATCTAAATCTACTAATTCTATAGTCCACCATGGCCTCTGCCATCACTCTCTCCCTCCGCCGCCCATGCAGTCAACTCCATTGTTAGATTATTCAATAATTCTTCCCGTCTTATCCTATTTTGTATTCTAGAACTCCTTCTTGGATCTTGTACTATTCTTCGCCTATTATCAACTCTTTCTCCTTTGAATATTTTTACCTCCCATGCTTTCTTACTTACAAAGTTAGTCAAAACTTGTAATTTATTTACCAATTGTTGATCTCGAATTATGTCATATACGATATATCCTGCTAGCGCATGCCTCTCTTCTTGTTGGTGAATTGCATATCTTCCACATTCAAATACTACATGTTCAGGATTATCTTGTTTGTTACATAATTCACATATATCATTTTCAGTTTTATTGATTTTCTTCCAATAGGTCTTATAAGGTCCGTGTCCTGTTATATAATGTATAAATCCCTTTGCTGGTTGAATAAAATTCTATTTTAGTCTCTCTTTGACGTTCTGAAAAATTTCAAACACTCTTCTACCTTCTAGACTTTCTGTCCATTCATTTTGCCATTTATCTTTTAAACTATTTTTAATCACCCAAGATTTGTTTGTTCTGACTCCAGTTATATTATAAACTTTTTCTAAGTTTCCTTTTTTCGCCCAAAATTTTGCGCCCTTCAATCTTATTAATAAATCAATCGGCCAAATGGCCGTTGTTACTAGCAATGCCATAGTTGGTGTTGTTTTTACAGCTCCTGTCAGACGTAATAATACTTTTCTTTGCGTTCTTCTCAACAATCTTCTTATTTGCACATCATCCATCCTTTCTGCCCAAACTGCTGCCGCATACGTCATAATTGAAGCAAAAATGGTGTTATGATATATCTGTATGTTACGCAATGGAAGTACAAAATTTAAATTGGTTATTCTTGCTAGCTTTAGCATTATTTTCTCTGTTTTCTGCCTAATATACTCCGTGTGTTTTCTGAAATGAAATTTTTCATCTATCATGATACCCAAATATCTCATCTCTTTTTCCCGTTTAATGTTATGATTATTTATCTTCACTGTAGGATCCCGCTTTAAATTTCCCTTAAAAAGCACATAATTTGACCTGTTTGGTGCAATTTTTAGTTTTGTTCTGAAACACCAATTTGATAATGTATTTCTAATTTCTCTTGCTTTATTTTCTAGCTCTAGTCTGCTCTGTCCATCCATCATTATGACTATGTCATCAGCATACGCTATTACATCCAAAACCTTATGATCTCTTTCCAGTAGTTCTAATAAATCTTCTGATAAAATATCCCAAAGAAGGGGCCCCAAGATCGAACCCTGAGGGCAACCCTTGGTTATCTTCTTCCTAGTTTCAAAATTTGATCCAACAATGAATACTTCTCTATTGGAACAATAATCCTTAGAGGAATAAGCGTTTCTAAGAATAGTTTTACAGAGTAGAGAAACTCATGTGAGTGCAGCATATCCGACTTTTTTCCTCTGTTGGCCATCTAAAAAGAACAGAATTTCAAAGTCATTAATATCGACCTGCTCTTTAACGATTTCGGTAAAGATCAATAGTTCTTGCATTACCGAGCGGGATGGTTCAGGCGGCTTCGTCTGTGACCAGCATTCGGGAGGTCCAGGCTCGATTCTCTGATCGATCTAACTGACCCATTTGTTTCTCAGGGGCTTTTGGGTCGCCAGGAGAATGCTGGGTGGGTTAATTACTTCCCCCAAATTTCCTCACCCTAATTTTCATCTCCGTTATCAATTCACATCATGTCACATCTGGTAGACTCTATCAAGTTAGAAGGTGTCGGCGGGAGTCTCGGCCTACATGACTGGATGATATGCTTTTGGTAAAACTTTCTCTTCCGGTAGGACGGTGTCCGGTCTTGGAACCCGGTATGGTGGACCCGTTTCCGGATCCAGTAGAGTGGGATCTCGCGGGGAGTTTCTAACTTTTAAAGTGTAGGGACGCCGCCCTTTGTATTGATATGGCTCCTTGGAAAGGCCGCCCTATGTCTCACCTCCACTCATCCTTCCTCCCGGCGGTGCCCGACTTGGGGGAATAGGTACAATAGACCAAGTTTGGACCTCCGTGCCGAATCCCCTCCGTAGGGTAGTTCAGTCCAGTCTCATTGTAAATACAACTAATCCCATTCATAATTTTTGCGAATGATTTTGTCTATTACCATGAAGTAAATTGAAGAACAGGTGTTTTTAACAAAGAGCTGTTTGTACAAGAGTGAATAAAGAAGGTCATATGAATGCAAAACAAACTCTTCTTTCAATTTTCTTGTTTTTGACATTTTACGTTATTGGAAATATTCCTTAGAGCACAGGTTAGCCTGTGCAAGCTAGCTTCAGAAACTATGGCTTTAAAATTGCTGTGCACTAGTGAAAAATTAACATAGTTGTGCTCAAATAGTTTTGCATAAGACACACTAAAATATATAGAAAGCTCAAAAACAATTGTATCAAGAAAATGTACCAATAAATGTGTGCACAAAAATTGTTTTTAATTTGTGTGCTAAATTTAAATGAAACGTTTGAGACCGACACGATAAACTAAAGCGTCCAAACAGAATTTTAGAATTTTGTATAAAAACGTAATTAATTGTGAAAGGAGCAATAATACCTTAAAGCAATTTAACATGACTCGATGAAATTGTGTAGTATGTGCTTTATGTTCTGTAAATAATAAAGTAAAACAGTCATTGAATGAGAAGAAAATGGTACACTTTTAATTTTCGCAGATACACAAATCATCATAAAATGAAGGCTGTGTGTAGAGTGATCATAAAGATCCAAGCAATGAAGTACGCGTAGAACTTTTGTATTCTCGCGATAAGTAATCTACTCTATTTCTTGTCAAGTAAACAAGGATGTCTGTTTGGAGTTCAAGCTCAGATTCTGTTCGGCCTTCTCTCTGACTGATTTTTAACTGCCGATTTTTCTCGAAGTAAAACTAAAATGTCAAGTTCCTCTTGCGCTTCTAATGCAGAAAATCATTCCTTTTTCGTAATCACCCAGACTCGCACTCAAGATCTATGTAATATACACAGAAGCTAAATCAAAAGTTTGCATATGGATGTCAAAAAAATCCCTTGTGTTTAGGATACGATACACATTTGAGATTACCACAGGAAAGCCATAATCTTTCTAATGCACAATTTTTTAAAGTTCAACGTAGATAGCAAAGGCGCAGCCGTGGCTGAATGGTTAGACCGCTAGACTCTCACCAAGGCAAGCCTTGTTCGATCCCATGCGAATGCAAAGTGAGATTTGTGGTGGACAACACGGTGCTGGGGCGGGTTCTTTGGAAGTCGCCCCATTTCATTTCACGTAGACGGCGAAATCTTTTTATCTATGTTTAATTGTCATATTTCAGTCAGTACAGATTCTCATAATTATTATCAGAGAGGACGGTGGCGGTAAGTTCATCTCTATGGGTTTTTCTTTCTTTTTCATTCTTTCGTCATCCTTTTCTTTTCTTTATTTATGCTTGTTTTTAATTTAGGTCCTCCTAAGTTAAGTCATATCGGACGATAAATAAAATGGATTGAATGATGCTCAAATGAACCCTGGCATCATAGAACTTAGCATTACATGACATTCATCTTTCAGGATAAGGGAAAAAACCGGAAGAAACCTTACCCAGATAACTCATCCTGACGGAGATTCGAACTCAGATCCTCTTGAACCGGGCCGCGTCATGGCACAATGGTTAGACCGCTTGGCTCTCACCAAGGCGGCCCGGGTTCGATCCCAGGCGACCGCAAAGTGAGATTTGTGGTGGACAACATGGCGCTGGGGCGGGTTTTCTCCGGGATCTGCGGTTTCCCCCGCCATCTCATTCCACCGGTGCTCCATCTTCATCTCATGTATCATCAGTGTCATCGCCTGCGGTGCCGTATGTAGTAAAAGCGGGCGTTAAACACTACACATTTCATTTTCCTCTTGAACCTAATCAAACACGCTACTACCTACGCTACAAAGGGCGTCGAATAACTAGGAGAGAGACGTAAGCTTGCGGGCGCCCAGTGCCACCAGGTACTATGTATCGGTTCTGGCCGCAACACATGAAGCGGTGCGCTTTTGGTATTCCCAAATACAAGGCTATGCTTGTGCAGCTGAAGTCGCAATGTGTCACTTCGAGATGAACTTTTGTTTTACGTATTCCACCACATCTGGCAATTAATTATTATCTGTCTATATTATTTATACCTTTTTATTAAATAAATATTATTTTCATTTTCTCTGACAGTTAAAGACACAAAATTAAAGTTGTACACTGCGAAATTTTGTATGGGATTTAAGTACCTGAATCATGAATTGTAAAAATAAAAGGTTATTGTGTGTGTGTGTGTGTGTGTGTGTGTGTGTGTGTGTGTGTGTGTGTGTGTGTGTGTGTGTGTGTGTATCAGACTGACCACAGCGACTCCCGATAGTTCCTAACAATTTCAGGGACAAAGACCCATTCCTCTACTGGAGCTGCTGCCTAGGGAAGATGATCAACGTCAACACATACATACGTACATACACCTGTTGCCATCTGTCCGGCAGAGCCATATGTTGCAAAGCAGTACAACTGAAACCTAATAAGGGACGGGAATGAAGGTGAAAATGATGGAATGGAAACCCTGGTAGATGAGATATCACAACATTCGCCTACCGACAGAGAAAACCACGAAAATCCCGATGTCAGTGTGGGGGTTGGCAGCATTCGAACCGGAGGCCTACTAAATGCAAGAGAGGAGGTAAATGCATTCTGTTCTAAAACTCTATATGGGGCAAATGAATATTTAGGGGCACCTGAGTTATGCGGTACTCATCTGTAAAGCTGAAACACCCAAAAAGAAAACTTTGGTACACTTTTATAAATATTCCTTTTATCACAGTCTATATGTTAGAAAGAGTTATTATTCCGAACTATAGAATTACCAGAGCCACTTCTGTTATTATTTATTTTTCTCAATAGAAGCGTTTTCGGAAATGATTATAATGGAAGATAATTATTTTAAATTGTTTCCTTCGTCATAGTTTGTTCCACATTTAGTTTTATTGTCCAGTACTTCAATTTTATTTTACAAATTAAATGATAAAGTTAATTCCAGTCACTCCAACACTTATAGCCGCTATAATTTAACTGATTTGGAAGTTGTTTTCTGTTTCTTGTTTCTTTTATTACTTTTATTGAACTTTCCAGGAACCGGGTACTAACCTGGTAACCAATAATTGTTTAAACATTATTTCCCCTATTTCGTTAGTTGTTATTAATAAATAACAAGAAGGAAGAACTAAGAAAACCCAATGAAAGGCTTACTTCTCTCTTGGGTGAAGATAGAGGATAGAGGGTGGGAGCGTAAAAGTTCAATAAATTAGGCTCGCCCGTAAGCATCTAATTAATGCACATGCTTGCGCTTAAACTGCAAAGTAGCTAAATATGCCTTATTTATAGTCCTGACACAATAAGTCGAAATTAAACATTACTATCTCTATTGTGGCGCAAATGTTAGACCTGCCACCCAAACACATTTCGAATCGATAATTTTCTTTCCGAACTGCTTGCTTTAGCTCTTCAGTGGTAAGAGATTCGGAAAGTCTTTGGTATTTCAATAGAAACGCTGTTACTGTGGGCAGAAAAACTCTGGTACAATGCTTTTTGTTAAAGGCTCCACTCTCAGCTATTTTCTCTTTAGAAATCCAAACGTCTTCGACAGTCGATTCTCGTAATCTGTCTTGCGACCCTAAGCGTTTCCTTTAAGAGTATCTTCTTAACGAGAGTGATTGTTATTTTTGTCCTTAAAAGCTGTTTTCTTTGTTTTCTGCTGTTTTAATCAGTGTAGTAGTGTCATAAAAGGACACAGGGCTAGATGAGAGAGAAACAAAGAAAGTGAAGTCAAGAACGACTGGAATCAACGTCTTTTAGTTAGTTGCACCAAAATTAAGATTACTGGTTACAAAGAAACGCCAAGTTTATATATATATATATATATATATATATATATATATATATATATATGTGTGTGTGTGTGTGTGTGTGTGTGTGTGTGTGTGTGTGTGTGTGTGTGTGTGTTCTCCGGAAGAGCATAGTCCAACCGCAGTCCACACGGGTCGTAAGAGGCCGACCATAATGGATACCTAGTTCCTGGGAGTGTAACTGGGTCACCCTGAGGCCGCGCCGTGGCTTAGTGGTTAGACCATTTGGCTCTCACCAAGGCGGTCCGGGTTCGATCCCAGGTGACCGAAAAGTGAGATTTTTGTGGTGGACAGCAAGGCGCTGGGGCGGGTTTTCTCCGGGACCTCCGGTTTCCCCCGCCATCTCATTCCACCGGTGCTCCATCTTCAACTCATATACAATCAGTGTCACCGCCTGCGGTGCCGTATGTAGTAAAAGCGGGCGAGGATGAAGAAGTAGAAGAAGAAGAAGTGTGTATGTGTGTGTTGAGTGTTTAATGCACATTTCACTTCATCCAGCCCCACAGGCGGTGACACTGATGATACATGTGATGAAGATGGAGTACAGGTGTACTGAGATGGCGTGGGAAACCGGAGATCCCGGAGAAAACCCACCCCAGTGCTGTGTTGTCCATCCCCAAACTCACTTTGCGGTCGCTTGGGAGCGAACCCTTGGTCGATTCGAGAGGTCTAACTTCTCATTCACGGTGCGGCCACCCACGCACCCACACATACATACATATATACATACATACACACATACATACATGTAATATTATTATGTATTATATATAATGTATATAAAGAGAGAGAGAGAGAGAGAGAGAGAGAGAGACGCACCACTTGCTGTAGGGTATACCGGCTGACAAGAATATGTTGCCCGTTGCAAGGTGTAATTTTAAAGAAATTACGTCCCGGAAATTACGTCAACATTAATGGTGAATGAGTATGTAAAATGACTATATCTCTCTAGATAAATGGGACTTAGAGCTAATCGAAAATTAAAAATTTATGGGTAATGGAGCTGAAAATAAAAGAGGACTAGTGGGGAATCAAGCCTTGAACCACCCTACCGTACACGTAGTTCTTGTTACAGGTTTACTTTACAACATGTCTCATGTAGGCCAAACGAAACTTTGATTGCACTTTCAAATACATGTGTGTGTGTGTTTGGGGGTGCATCACTTAAGACGAAATGCTTTTCTTTACTATGCTCCTGGAGGAGGCCGCGTAAGTGGTATAAACTTGCCAACATTGCGCTCGTTTCTTCTGAAATTCTTCTGATCTTTGTACTGTTGTCCCTGTTTATATATTAGCGCAAAAGTCAGACAAGAACGCAAAAGGAGCTCTCGACAATCTGAGCGTAAGATCAGCAAGTTTTACAAGATAACGAACGCGCCCCCATCCGGAGGCTAAAAAAGGCATCACATGCCGTGAAAACCTATGCATCCATTTATGTTGGGCAAGAACACATTAGGAGTTTAAGAGAGTACATCATTGGTTCTTATAATGAAGAACCTTTTGTTAAATTTTAATGTTTAAATATATAACGATTTTAACTAAAACAGCACATTTAGGGTGTTTACATAGTGCCTGTGAATGTCTCAATTATGCAAGTTGAAGAATACACAGAGTAAGTGTGAAAAATGTGTGTGACTTACGTTGGTATAGTGCCTTGTGTCTCATAAGAGTTATGTGTCTTGATTGTGTTATCATATGAAATGAAATGAGGAACAGGGTAAGAACAATAAGAGAATAAAAACGAAACAAAGGGAGAGAGAGAGGTATTGAGGAAGGAAAGAAGGAAGTAAGAGAGGAAGGAGGGAAGGAAGGAAAGAAGGAAGACACTCAGAAGGTAAGTAAGGGAATGGGAATGATAATAAATAAAATAATATCCAGAAAATAGACTAATAATTTCCGCCGTGCATTTCCAGCAAAAGTAAATATTGTGGAGGAAAGAAATAACTAATTAACATTGCTAATATTAGAGTATTTATGTTTAACATTTCTGAATTCTCAAAATCACATTAGATGACTTTTATGGTATTTCAGAATTAAAAGTCTGCCCACAACCTACTTGGTTTGACATTTGGGGCAGAAAAATAAAAATGTAGTTTATCTGCAGGAGATGGCAGCGAGAGATACGATACAGTAGCCAGACCCATCTTCAAATCTGACTAATGAACTGACCCTCATGACATTTTGTGAACGTCAACGTCTACCTTCTGTCATGATGTTGCGTAAAGCTGCCACACTCAGTGGAGAGGCGCCCCGAAAGTTATGCTATCGCTTCATATTTATTGCTCTAACGTTTCACCCATGCTTCACACCCTCAAACCTCCCTTGCGATTATTTTTATTGTGTTTTTTATTTTTTATTTTGTGAGTTCAACTATTTCAAGAGTTCATATCCTGTCTTCTCTCTCATTCTCGCCTACTTTATAGTTCATGTGAACAATTCTCGCTCGTCTCTATACCTCTTGTACAAAATATTTTCACACAAGCTTATTGTATTATTCCTTGCTAATGCAGATAAAATTTCAATTCACATTTGGATATTTCGTTGTAGGATACAATAGACAAAACAGCCTACTTTTAGAGTGTGCAGCTCTATGGACCTCAAGAGAAAGGCATCAAAGTGTAATGATATTTGCATAAACTCAAGAAAAAACAAACAATTTTCCGGTTTAGAAAATTCTAAACAATAAGAGGGAATATCTCAGAAATGGTTAAGCTCGTTTGTATTTTAAACATGTTGTACTTTAATCAAACTCGTTAGCGACATTTTTAGGAAATGAAAAATTATAATTAAAATGTACTATTTCCTGTAATAAGTAACTTTGGAAATAAGTGTTTTCATTAAAGTACTGTATCGCATGCGTAGAAGAGGCTACACTTAAATACTCAGTGCTGTACTTAACCGATATTCAATTGTTCATACACACACACAAACACACACGCACAGATATACAGGCGCTGACCGTTTTCTAAAAGTGCTTTCATGTATATTCGGTGGAATAACGGAATCGAATTTTTTACTGGAGTGCAATACTTTTTCCACTTTAGATAGGCATTAAAGAAACTTAAAATATGTAACTTATGATTGTGGAACTAGAAGTTGAAGAGCTAAAATCTTGTAGTTTAGCAACCCGAATTCTGAATTTTGTTCAACATTTTAAGGTTGGAGCGCCGTAAGCGTGAAATTTTCACATAAATGTTTTTACGCGATTCCTTATTTATGAATAAAAATGTTCCTTTATTTAGCTTTAGATTAATTTATGAGATTATGCATGTATACACGTATAGGATTCTGTAATGGAAAAAAAACGAGAGGTCCTAAAAATAAACAATGGGATTAAATATTTTAAATAACTCTTTGACACATGTAAGGAAGTGTATCATTATTTCGATGATAGTGTCCTTTACCATCACTTCATGTTGTTATGGTGGAACGTTTAAGTATAGAGGTTTTGCTGATAGCCTAACCTACCAGCGTCTTTTGTCAATATGTGCATGAACTATATTAAATTCTCTAAGTTTCAATATATTTATTACTGTTGGCAAGGAATGCAATTATATTTCATTTTTAAGTACTATTATTTCACTTCCTTTTTAATTCTTAATATTTATTAATAATTATAAATAATTATAATAATTACGATTTAATTCATGCTATGTAAGATATACGACTTATCTTGATTTTCTTTTTCTTTACAGATAGGCATAAGTAATCGATTCCCAATTTGCCATCAAGATCAGTATTGGTGACATTGCTACTTGGTCAAATCAATGGTTGTTAGTAATTAAGTTTCATTTTTGCCAAGAACTTCCTTTATTTTTCCCTACCACTATAAAATTAGTATTCAGTTCACATGCATTAAATGCACCGAGAACCTCGTTCTTCATTCATTCATTTATATATATATATATAGTTTACTATTTTTTATCCCTGCACTGGACTTGTAGACATGTTTTCCCTGACGCTGGTGCAGAATAGGTCTCGCTGGTGTCTGGTTCTCCAATATCAACCGAACAGTTGAGTACAATTGGGAATTAGGAATAATTTATTTTGTCCTGTATTTGATCACAAATTCAAATATTACCCAATAGGTTTTCTACTGCAGAGTAGGTATAATTACGCTACATATATTGTGTTTCAGTCAGCTCATAAAGTTCAAAGTTATTTGAAGAAAACTATTATTAATATTAATTTAATTAATATTATTAACTACATTATTAGATTAAATTAATAGAATTATAATTAATATTACTTACAGCTAGTACCTCAGGTCTTACAATAATCCACATTCCTTATAGTAAATTTCAGGCAACTGTACATAAAGTATTCGTTATTGGAGCTTTGAGAAGCCTGTTATTGCTTATTTAGTACAGTTCCATGACAAAAAATCTAAAGTAAATAAAGGACGACTTTTATTTCACGTTCCCCTACATACACAAATTTAATATCCGCCTACTTTTTTGCTGGAAAGCGAATTACTGTTATAAGTTTTAAATATCATGTTGGACAGTGAATAGCTAAGTAAGAAGATTAAGAATGAATTTTGAACATTCCAGTGCTCAGGATAGGATAGGAGGGGATTCGGCAGGTCGACTAGACTGATCCTTTTTACCTAAGTCCCAAGTGGGGCATCCTCGAGAGGAAGGATGAGGCGAGAAGGGAGAGATGGTGGTCAACCCTTAGTAGTCACGACAGCGCACGGGGCAGGGTTCTATCATTTACCAGTTTGAAACACCCCAGCAGTCCAATTAAAACGGCTTCTCACCTACCGTAGTCCAAAACAATCCACCAGGCCGGCTCGGAGACTGGGGGGCAGTCATGCGGGGCTCAGAAACTACTAGCAGCCACTAGCCCGTCGCGACCCACTAGGCGGAGACTGGAGACTATCTCGGAAATATCCCGCCCAGTTGCACAACCTGCATTCTTCCTATCGTATTCCTTAAACGGCACACTAGGCCGTTTCGGAGACTGTCCTACCGGAAGACGAAGGCGTTTACCAGGAGCCTATCATCCTGCCATGCAGCGCTGAGATGCCTGCCGACATTACTACCCTGGAAGGGACCACCAGATATGAAATGATAATGGAGGTGAAATGGAGGGACAGGAAATTTTGGGGCTATAATTAGTCTACACAGCATTTGCCTGATGGCCCGTGGAAACTCCTTAAAAATCCATGGGTCAGAGAGGCTGTCCACGGGAATCGAACCGGGACCTCCCGAATGCGGGCCACAGACGAAACCGCCAGTAGAGGAAATGTACGTACAATATTTTAAAGTATGTATCTAACGCACTTGCAGCAGAAAGAACAGAATGCTTAGCATTTCTTTGTTTTGTTTTTTGTTTAGTTAGAATAACAATTCCCGAAGGTATTCCATTAGACCAGTGGGGCCCTACAGTTTAGCTATCCCAGGAACACTATTCCGGAGGTAGAACACAGCATTTTTCCAAGTGTCCTGAAACAGCAAACCTGGTTTGCAATTTCATTCCAAATGTGCATAGAAGTTATTAATATTCAGTCAATTTTGGGTCAGCAGTTTGCCCGAAGCATTTAATATGAACAACCCACTTAAATGGTTAAGTGCCGCAATAAATGCGATTATTGGCTGTTGATACTCCAAAACAGTGCTTAACCTTTGGTACCCATGGACAGCTTCAGCAGTTTACGAACTTGAGTTTGCGTTTATCTCTTACGAGCTTTGTGGATCACGTTCAGAAAAACAAAAGAGTGTCCAGGGAGTAGCCCCAGGCTTCAGTTTAAACAATAAAAAAGGAAAGGTTATGCGGAGTGTTAGCGAAACACGTAAAAAGAGATAGACTCGAATAATACTGCCAACCTTAGGGAATTATCTCGCTGGACTGAGAACAAAACTGAGCGTTTCAAATATGTGGAATATCCTGGTTATCATTACGGCCTAAGTTTACTGATAATTTAGTACTCTAACACAGAACTAAATTGCCTCCCCTTGCCGTTTCGGAAAACATTCAAATTTCCACGTGATTTGTGCGGTACGTTGCTTCTTCTTTACTAATGTTGGTTTACTTACATAATCAAAAGTTTTTTTATTGTTCTCTTTT
Source organism: Mantis religiosa (assembly GCA_030765055.1). Taxonomy (NCBI): domain Eukaryota; kingdom Metazoa; phylum Arthropoda; class Insecta; order Mantodea; family Mantidae; genus Mantis; species Mantis religiosa. Next base: position 1,162,566 of record JAUKNK010000038.1, on the reverse strand, counting down.
TATTGGCAATATTGACAAATAACTATATGATAATAAGGGAAAACTAATGCCCTATCCTTCCAGTGA